>JAFVLL020037440.1:0-25335 GCA_021397915.2 Tor tambroides | reverse complement strand
CGGCGAAAGTTGCTCGCCGCTTGTTTTCGCATTCCATTCCAGTTAATTGTCTTGGATGGCTAGTAATTAATCAATGCGTTTTTGTCAGGTCGCCGTGCACGCTCTAGAGATCTGTCAATAAGTCACGTCAGACTCGTCAGATATATCAGTGACACACTAGAATCACCACGACAATTAAAACTGCAATTAGCGCAGGCTCGGCGGTCCCACGGCGGCACGCTCACGCGCACAAGTGCTAAGTGTGTGCTTGTCTATGCGTATGCAGATCATCGGCGAGTTTAAGCGCAGAGGTGTGCACTGAGAACTCCGCCGCTAATATGTTTTGTCAGGAAGGCGAGTGTGGGTGATAGAGTGGCCATGTTTATGTCTGTATTCCCCTGTGACAGAGTGCGGTTCCCACTTCCCTATCTGTCTATTACGCAGTGCAAAGGTTGGCCTGTCAGCTCTGTCTGTCACCCCCACTCTGCGTCAGGAAAACGTGCCAAGGGCCAAGTCTCTCACTCACATTCACGCATACACATCCCTCCCGTTTGCCCAGTGACCTGTGCTTTTCTTGGTGTGTGTTACAGAGCCCGTGCAGTGCTGGGATCAGCTGACACAAAGCTCCTAAAGCCACGGCTTTCCTGCTCAACCACCGCAGAGCAAATCCACAGATCTACCTGAGCTCTTACGATGCACCGTTCCTGCCTGTAAAAGCTGTAAATTCACCCAAAAATGAAAATTCGGTCATCATTAACCTCACCCTTGTGTTGTTCCAAACCTGTATGACTTTAATTCTTCTGTGGAATGCAGAAGGAGATGTTTTGAAGAATGTAGTGGTTGTTGTTTTTACAATTAATGGGGTATGGAGATTTCAAACTCCATAAAAGTATTCTAAAAAAAGATCAGTGTGAATATTTTGAGTCTTCTGGAGTTACACGATACATTTCCTTTTGTGTTCAAAAAAAGAATGTCATACAGGTTGGGAATGACACAAGGGCGAGTAAATAATGACAAAATCTTAATTTTTGGGTGAACTACCCTTTTAAGAGGACTACATTTCCCAGCAGCCTCTTGTTTGCGGGAGATGGGAAGGGGCTTATGATCATGGGCTCAGCTCAGCTATGAGAAAACACCTGATATGAGGAGAGAAGGAGCCACATATATTGACTTTAGAGAGAGAGAGAGAGAGCAAGCAGCAATGCTTCTTTTGTGTTCTGGTAAAGCAGACAGCCCTGGGGGCTTTGCGGGGAGCCACAGTGAGGCTGGAAATGGGCCCGGCAGTTTATGACACTTCACAGGAACCGTCGGATGTGTGATAGGAGATGCTGATGGGTGGAAGCCCCCGATAACCCCGTGTAAACCCTTGGGCTTCCACCAGTCATACCTTTAATTTACAGTGATAACTTTTCACCGCACCTCTCACCCTCACATTCCCACAGTGCTGTGCTAACGTTGCACAGCAATAGTGGCGCACTGGGGAAAGAACTAAAACGTATGTGCGGCCTGTTTAACCGTTGACATATGCGCTCAAAGTTGCGCAGGCATACCGAGCGGACGTGACGGCGCATGGATGATGCAGAAATACGACCTTTTGACTTTGAGCGGCTGGAGTTTGCAGCGAAAAAGCGATGAAAATAATTTGATGGAACTGTTTTCGTAAAGTAATTTGGGCCATTTGACGCCATAACAGATGGGCCATATTCAGAGACGTTGCATCCTCTGCTAAAATTAATAGCACAACTTTTACAGCAGCTGACACTAATGTTTTTATGCTGGCTTTTGGAGTATTTTATGTCACTAGTCGAAACTAATAGCTCGGGTTACTACACAGTGTAAACATTTATAATGGCAATTTTAAAACATCTGGCAATAATGGGATGTATCTTGTTAGAAGGCGAGGCTTGTCAACACGGTGAACGTAATTATGACAGATGCCAGTTCTCCTAGCTCACTCATGAAGACACATGTGAGCGCACACACGTGATGCCAACCCTCCATTCTGCGCTCGCACAGAAAATCACTGGGCTGCCTAACAAGCCATTGAATTAATTGTTTGTAACTAGTGTAAATATTTTAAAACTGTGCAAAAGCATGAAATTGGCCAATATAGGGAAAATGAAATGCAATTAATCCACAGCTCCCATAATACAGATAAGGACAGATAAATCTTGCACATGAAACGGCATGCGATTAAATTGCGCTGGTTTAAAGGCTTTGCATTTTTACTGAAACAGAATGAGTATGTAGGGATGAGTTAGAATGGTTGACTAGTTATCTACTGGTCGACTGGCTTATTCTTATTTTTGTTTTAGCTTGAATATTTTTGGTGTTTAAAGGAGATGAAGTATGAGACATATGTTCAGTGAGAATCTCATAATCAACCAATTTTTTTTTTTTTGTATGGACTGACAGTTTTTTGTGCAAAAAAAAAGGTTGTAAAATATTTAGCCTTCTGTATTTGTTGAATATCTATCAATTATTTTGTTAGACTTTTCAAATATTTTTATTTATTTATAAATGAGGAAAGCATTTATTTATTTGTTTAAAATTAGGGGAATAATATAAAATAATATTATAATTACTAATAATATAATTATGTACACATTCAAACAGACATGTTTGGCCTGTGTTCGGTGTCTCATGTGATAAGTTGCTTTTTTCAGTTTTTTTTTTTTTTTTAAGTTTTGAATACCTTTTACTAACTGTCTAGCTGTTTTTAATGACAAGAACTTAGAAGTCTGAGGTGATGGCCTCCTAAAAATCCCAGGATAAAATGTTTAAGGTGGGCCGTCTTTCCGCCATGCTCAACTTTTTCCTACCTCTAAGAAGCTCATATAATCATAAATCATGTCAACCATGCTAGTGTGTTAAGAAAATGTGTAGTATAAAATATATGTGTATCTCAGACATTTCTGTTTGAGCTGTTCAAGTCATATTTGATGATGTCACATCCGGTTTAGGTCATCACTGACATGCTTCCAACTGCATGTGCTTTAATAGTCATGATTAAAGAAAGCGATGGGAGATGGAGCTCGTTTGCCGGCCTTCCCGGAGGGCTGTGAGTTCGGTGCTGGCAGAGACATCTGTGTGTCCTGGCCTGTTCCTGCAGCTCTCTGTGTGTGTCCATCTGTGTGTGATTAGTTCTGCTCTTAGTGTACCTGTGCGCTCGCTCCAGAAATCATTAGGCCTGGTCATACCTCTCCTAGCTACGCTTCACAACATCTGTCATGACACAGTCATCAGAGACCCTGCAACATCTGCCAGAGCCTTAGCCTTTGTTTCCACACACACACACACTCCATTTCTTGTTCTCCTTGTTACCACTGTTGTTGTCATTTTTTTCCTCTTTTCTCACATTTTTTCTTCACACAAACCAGAAATAGGACAGCTCTTTGATCAAACAGTATTAATGTCCTACCCCCTTACTCGCCATTGATCCACAGATAATATACGGCTCCTGCTATCTGAGCAAGAATTTTGCAGCTGGCCCGAAAGCTGAGGATGATTTCAGTCCAGTGGTCTTAAATGAGAGGGTTAAAGATGGAGGCTTTAAAATATAAGGTGTGGTCCAAAAATATCAAATCTGGGAATTATTTTGGTTACACTTTATTTTAAGGTGCCCTTGTTACAGTGTAATTATATAATATAATATAATATAATCATACTCTATAATATACTATACTGACAAGTTGAATTGGGAATATAAAATCATATATATACATTCATTCACCTTGTTTTTATCACCAAATAAACTGGGTGGTCTGGTCTTGTATCATCATGAAGTGGTTTATTTTGCAATTTCAACCGGATCACTGTACATTACCTTTCTTATTATGCAGCTAGGAAATGAATAAATGGACATGGAATATTGATTTGAGCTGAAATTATGTTATTATGTGAGGAGAAATAGACAGCAGAGTGCTGTCATGAAACTAGCACAGCCATAGGAAATCAGATGGCTGGGACAAAAGCGGTCAATTATAGAGTTTAACTGTCCTTTTATAAAAATATGTAATAGCAGAATTTGACCAGAATGAAGTATTCCAGTGAGCTGTGTAATAAATAAATATAGTCATAATATATATTAGGCTAACTTCATATGATACAGTGTAGACAGCTGTGCTAACAGTAAATGACATGATTCCAAGGTTAAACATGATGCGTGATTAATGTTCTTACTGCATGTTCCTTTCACCCAGAATGGGAGGAGGGCAGGGAGACAGAGAGAGAAAGAGACGGGGGAGAAACAGAAGACCGTGTTTGGGGGTGGGTTGGATGGAGGAGAGAAAGATGAGAAAGGCAAGGAAATGAGCTTTATCCAGCCAGTGTGAGTGTGTCGCTGCCTGACAGCCTGGTTCAGTGCCACGTCGCCACTTTGTTACAGCTGTGTAAATAATGGCTGTAATTAAAATCACCTGTTCCTGACAAGCATCAGAGTGTCTGCAGGAGATGCGCTGGCCTGATGAGCACTTTGCGTTCATGCTGCTGTCGCATTCACCGCTGTGACAACTGACATTGCATGTGCGACTACAAATCTCTACTTCATGTATTGCACGGGAGATTAGGGCCGAACCGGGTTTGCACACACATGCAAGTGGCCACTTGCTGATCGTCACATGCATACAAAGTGCATACAGGCTGACCTGGTTGTTGTTTGAATCAACTTGTGAAGTGAATATATATTAAATGTTCTCATAATCAGAAGAACTTATCTAACAACATGCTATATATATTGTGGCGACTTATGTTTAAAGATGTGACAGAATTCACATACGGTGTTTGTAAGGTTTTCCCCTTTAAGAATGTTAGTTGACGGTAGTGTGTGTTTTCCCCTTTGAGAGATCAGAGTTTTTGTCCAGTGGCTTGTTCGGTAAATAAAGTTAGCCAGTTCATGGCTTCAGCATCCAGCTCGCATGTCATCTCCACTCATTTAATTGCACGAACACCCATAGTTATTTATTTACACTGTTAGACATTTCAAAGGGTTTTTACAGTAACTTACTGGCAACACTGTTGCCAGTAAGTTACTGTAATTAAGATTTACAGTAGCAAACTGCATTTGATTTACAGTTGCAAACTGTACTGTTTTACAGTAAATTACTGTAAAAAAAATCCAATTCATCAGTATACTACTGTAATTCATTCATTTTAATATAGAATTCATTTTATTTTTTTACTCTACATAGGTATTACTGGCATTCAGTTAAAACAGACACAATAATTACAAAATATCAAATTCTTTATTTAAAACATTGCATGTATAACACTTCAAAATACAGTATTCCAATGCTGGAACAGTGCATCTTAACCATTTCTCCTGTCTTGGGATGTTTTGCAGTGCATTATGTTGTGTCCTCTGGATTTATTCTCACAAAGAATCCTTAGGCAACAGAAACATAATGGGGAAAAAAGACAAGCAGCCAAATAATACATAGCCATCTGCAAAACCAACCCAGGTGCTGCTCCAAAACGTGGCCACCACCTTTGCTCACCATCCACTTTGTTAGTGACAGAAATGTCTTCTCTGAATAACAAGTAGAAATGACACACTTTTAAAAGGCAAACGTCATATAGAATACACAAATCTCTCAAAACCATAGCTGTTCTCTTACCATGAATTATCAGTCTCAGGGTGTCTGGCATGCTCATGTCTTTCTTGATGCTTCATTGCAGTTGCCTTTAAAACACAAATACAAAAAATGCAGTAAATATTAAATTCCATTAAAAACTATAACAAACTTTTTCTAAAACTAGAAAAGGCAGCTAGCCATAAAACTTGTTTAACTTAGCTAACATACAATTTTATTTTCTCAATAGGCTACTGGCCAACATTAACTAACACCTGAACTAAATTTCACATTAGTTAACCTAATGTTAATATAAGATAAGCGTTGCTCGTTAAAAATAATTTTAATTTGGTAACTTAATAAGCTGACAAAAGTCGTGTGTGACTTTTGTTCGAAACGACAGCGCAGTTTACCATAGTAAAGTTTGTTACCGCCATGTTGACGGGTAAATGTTACTAACATTAGGTAAACTGGTGTGCAAAAATCTGACACAAACACTCAGACAAATGTACATATATTTTTACCTTGCTTGCAGGTCTTATTCTCTCATAAGGTGCATCGATACACAGCGCAGATGTTCTCTAGAACTCTCCCACTCTCGCGGGTTCATCCGCGGCGCTGCCCCACTGCTTCCGTGTTTTCCTCGGACGCGAGTGGCGCGGCGCGACTCGATGAAAAACAAGAACCCATAGAACCCATTATATATACTATCAACAGTGGGTGCGGACAGAAAAGTGATGCCCCGGTATATTTCTGACATACAGATGCACTCCAAGCACTCGCGCTGTTTCTGACACGAAGGACAAAGGATTTTCCAATCATTACAAGCGATGTAACACATCCAGTGTAGTCAGCCCCAAGCTGTTGTGGCATTGTGGACACGGCGTAGGGCAAATCGTGTCAATCCAAATGTAAGAAATGAGGAAAATAAAGCAACCTTAATAGAATGGCGCCAAAGAGGCCATTACAGCAAATACAGTAGTATACAGCAATTTAAAAAAATACAGTAAGTCTCTGTATGTGGGGTCTGACATCACAGAAAATTCCCATGATGCAAAAGGTATTACAGTTATTTACTGTAAAGGGAATTTGCAGTATTATACTGGGCAATATACAGTAAATAACTGCAGAAATTACAGAAATGTCTAACAGTGTAGAAAAACCTCTAGTTATTACCTACCAGTTTTGATTTCTCTTTCGTTTATTCCATTAGATCCATGCAATCATTATTCAAATGATTCATCACAGTACTATAATTACACCATATTGTCTCCAAAACGTTTGTAAATTTCAGTATATTATTTTCATTTAAGATATTTAGCGTTATGAAAATCAAGCATGTTGTACTACAAATGGTTAGTTAAACCATGGTAACTACAAATTAACCATGGTTTTCATACACTAACCATAGTTTACCAAATACCATGGTATTTGTAGTAAAACTGTGGTTACAGAAATGGAAATCAATAGGCCATGGTAACCATGGTTACACTTTTACTACAATAAAACCATGGTTAATTTTTGTAAGGGTTGACTTCATGGATGCGCATGTATATTTGTATGTACTGCTAATGCTGTGAACAAAACATTCAGCCTCCCTCAGAAAGATTTGTGTATTTTACGTAGGAAAACATAAGCTACACTCCTCCTAATAGCATTATTAGCCATTTGCAGTGTTGTGCTACTGTTTCCCTCCAATTTATGTCTCATTGTGATCACAGGACGATGACTCAGACCCCATCCCAGACTGAAGCTAGCGTGCATTAGCCGCGAGCTACTTCGCCTTCTACACCCACAGAAACACAATTTTCCTCCACAAACGTCACGCCACATCACAAACAAGTCATTGATCCAGGGCTGATCTGCAATTGATGAAACATAATGAAGAAATGAAAAAGCCAAGTATGCAATGTTTTCAAAGGCGACATGAGCCGTCTGTGCGAGATCTCCTAATAGAATTACCCACACGCAGCAAAAGCATAGCGGTGACGCTAACTTGTAATTAAGATTTCTGTGGCTCGCTTAGATAACCCTAGAGTCGGCCTGCTGCTGTGGCATTCTCTTTGTTGTATCTTACTTTTAGCTCATTTATAATTGACTCTTAAACTTTAAAGTTTGTGCTAAGTATATTTAGCACAGACACTCTGGACTGATTTAGCGGATTTTTCAAGACTAAATGAAGCCACATAGTAAAGGACTTTTTAAAGTTCTGAGATAGGTGCAAATGTGTGTGTGTGTGTGTGTGTGTGTCTGTGTGTGTATGTATGTATAAATGTGTATATATATATATATATATATTCTGAAATGAGGAGGCAAAGTCCTCCTTGGTTAAATAGACATTACTTACACCTTACACTATCAGAAAAAGGAAAAAAATCTATTTTATATTTTTACATTAACAATGTAATCAATGTGTGTGTGTGTGTGTGTGTGTGTGTGTGTGTGTATATATATATATTAGTGCTGTTAAAACGATTAATCGGGATTAATCGCATCCAAAATAAAAGGTTTTGTTTGCATAATATATGTGTGTGTACTGTTTATTTATTATGTATATATAAATACACACACATGCATGTATGTATATATTTCAGAAAAGTGTTATGTTTATATATTAAATATATTTATACATAATATAAATTATATGAATATAAATATAGACATATATATATACATGTAAATATTTTCAAAATATATACTGTATGTGTGTGTATTTATATATACATTATAAATAAACAGTATACACACATATATTATGCAATCAAAAACTTTTATTTTGTATGCGATTAATCGCGATTAATCGTTTGACAGCACTAATATATACATACATATATATATATATATATATATATATATATATATGTATATATAGTGAACTTATGTTCAGCTATTTAACTTTTAACTTTTTTTTTTTAATTTTTAGGATCATCAGTCATCAAAGCTCGGTAAATACTGGTCATAGACGTGGAGATTTACTTTAAATTTCACCAAGCTGATTACTCACTAAAATCATGTTTTCATGCCTTCATGTCCTATTTTGATGTAACAAAGTGGTTATATCTGAGTGTATGAGTTGTTTACTTACTTTTTTAAATTAGTCTTCCAATTAATGCTATTATATTGTTCATTCAGACTGATTCGCGAATGCACACAAACACAAGAGGCGGGATTTATTGCATGAACCAATCACAGCCGATCATAACCAGCCATATCCAATCATATTACGATGGAGGCATTGTTCCCTCTTACGTGACTTTCTCCCCTTTATTCTCAAATACCCCCCACCAAACCCACTACGTGCTTTAGGGTCTTTTAAAACTCGATGGGCTCAGGGGAGGCGAGACAGACACATATATATATATATATATATATATATAATGCGTGTATGTATGTGTGTATGTATATGTAAGCAATAAGGTATGAAAGTTCGTGCTGCATTGTTAATAAGTCACGACATGAAGCGGAGTAAACTTATGGACATACAGTACCATACCTGAAACACAAAACTAATGAATACAGTAATATTCCCTCCGTACTTCCCTCCGAAAATGGGCTTCCACAAAGACACAAATAATACCAGCAGGGGTCACTCATGCTTGATTAAATAAATAACAAACCATTCATTCCTTAAATACATAAAACATGGAATAGTTTTGACATTATATTGTTTTTTTTTTATGTTGCCAAGGATGGTAGGGTAGGCTAAGCGTGTTGTGATATAATACACAGAAACGCTGGGTGAAGTGGTCATAGCCATGCTTTATCGTGAATAAAACAGCTGTTGACCAATCAGAATTAAGAACTAACCATTTTATTTATATTTATTTATGTGTGTATATATATATATATGTGTGTGTGTGTGTGTGTGTGTGTGTGTGTGTAATGTTGGTTTTGCAAGGCTAAATGCAGCCACATACTAAAGGAAACTTCTGAGATGGGCACAAATGACATCCTGTTGTGAATCTGTTTTGAGAAAATAGTCCTTTAATTCTCCTCTGTATCATGTCTCTACGGTGATGGAGTCTATTTCACCCTTAATGAGACCCCTTAGAAATTGACAAAATGGAGACAGTAGGAGAGAAGCGGGGCTGCTGAAAAGATAGTTAAGGAGTGAATCACGTCCCGATCCGCGCTCAGCCCGAGGAGCTGTGTTTATTCTATATGAGCCTGCCTTGCTGAGTCCCAAAGGATAACATCTATTAAGTGAGCCTGACAGTTTCCAGGCTGTCTCCATATGGCCGAGACCCTGCTGCTGAGTGCCTTTGCCTGCCACGCGTTCCCTTTTCACCCACATGACATCCACCACATATAATTACAGCACATGGGAGCCCAAGCCCGTGTGTGTGTGTGTATGTGTGTTGTAGGAGGAAGTGGTACAACTTCTCAGCACAAGGAGGGTTTTGGGTGGTGACCCTGACTCTCTGATTAGAAAATTAGCCCAAAACATGGCACACTAACGACCTAGGCTTATTAGCAACAGTGCCAATGTTTAGTAGGCGTGCTGGGCTGAGCTATGAGCGACGGGGAGGGCCGACAGTCTCCGGGGGAGCAGAGAGAGATACGTTCAGTGTGCTGGGGGAGAGAGAGAGAGAGAGAGAGAGAGAGAGAGATGCATCCGACACAGACGGCTGAACCCCTCCAAGTTCAACCCTACTAGAACATGAGATTTGCGACACGGAATGGAAAGCAGATTTGTTCCAGTGGAGCAGTGGGGGGAAGGCGATGAATTTGTGATCTGGAAATGTATATGCGCTCCTCATCTGAAGCGGTGGTCGGCCTGGAACACGCTGGCCAAGACTGATGTGTATCAGAGGAAAGCTGGCAGGAAGAGAACAGCTGCGGGGGGAAACGGCTCCGACTGCATACCTGCCATCTGATTCTGCCAGCCTTTTTGCTTTTACTTTTTTCTCGCTGTTGTAGTTTCAATCTATATCCGTTAAGGAGGGTCAACCCTGAAGCTTCAAATGCTGTGCGTTTCATGAGTGTTCGCTTAATGATGTTATTGTTGTTATATATATTTCGTTCAGTTGATTCTTAATTTTTTTTATTTTAATTAATTTTACTGTGAGTCAGGTATTTGATTTTCTCAGTATTTTAATGAATTTATTTATATATTTATTTTTTATTTTTAATAAAAGTTTACTTATATTTATATCCATCTATCTTATATGTCTATTTCTCCTTTTATCTGTTTCTATATCTTTCTCCATCTGTTTTTATATTTATATTTTAAAATATTTTTTATATTTTTTAAAATAAAAATAGTAACTGTTACATGAGTTCTAGCTTGTGTTTTTCTGCTATATATTGATTATATTACTTGTTTTTCCCCAAAATAAATTGTAATATATAAATTTGATATTATAATAAATACATATATTTTTACATTAGAATTTGATATATTTAGAATTTGATATTAATAATAATTTAATCATTACAAACACGCACACATTTATATATATATATATATATATGTCTTTTTTTTAATACTTGTAATATTTTTTTTAAAAATCATATAAGTATTTGATCATGTTTTTCCACTGTATATTGACAGGTTGAGTACAAGGGGTTGTGGTCAAGTCCATACCCCGAGGCAAGTGTCCCTGAAACGGGTCAGTTGCATTTATACTCTTTTATGCATGCCGACTGCTATTCCCAACCTTCTTTTATCCCAAAGATTTTCAAATAATATAGGGGAATGGCATTCAGTGCAATTGTATGAAGAAACCCTTGAAAGTGATTGCGTGCACAAATGTCATATCACTTGGTTCTCATCAAGCGATGCTCCCAGGAGGCAGTGTACCAACCAGCGTGCTGGTCATTATCTGCGGTTGTCTAGGTAGTACTCCTCATCCGAAATTCCAAGCAGCATCAGGGTGCAGGCATGGATCCATTTTTACTGCCTCTTCATACTGCGCACACTATGTACTCAGAGAGGCTGGCAATATGCAAGCCAAAAGAGTTCATATTTTCTCTCCGAGTTCAACAGGGAAAAGGAACTGGGTTATGATTGCATGGCTTTGTGTTCAAAATACGCCCACTTCAGGCTCTCATGCAAGCCAAGGACCGCAGAGATGTTTGCCTGGTGACAAATGGCAAGTGCAGCCCCACTATGCAGGAAGTGCTATTGGCGAGTGCTTTAAGATGTTTAATTAAAGACGCTGTGTGACAGGAGGGAGACCTGCGCGGGGTCCGGGGACTACGCGGCTAATCCTCTTCCTGCGCACACTATCCCCTTGCGAGTGTGATTGATGAACTGATTCCTCTTTACATCTTCATTTGCATGGCGTGCTAAAGCCTGCACGGGGCTGAGCGGCAGCAGAAGAGAGCTCCTGCGCTAATGCCGGTTAATATGATAATGGGAAACAAGGCAAGGTTAGCCGCCGCTCGGCTCATCCGCAGTCTAGTCCATTAACTCTGGGCTGCGGTGAACCTCTTTGGTCGCAAAACGAGGCGTCCCGCAGGCAGCGTTAATCTGTTGAGGAAGGATTTTTTGATTTCGTCAAGGATGTTTAAGTTGTTTTTTGTTGAATGTTTGAATTACAAAATGCATTGTAATAACTGAGCTACATCCCAATTTGCGTATTTAAAAGTATGCTGTTTTTTAGTATAAATAGTGCTAATACTGTGTTCACGCTAATTAAAAAATAGCAAAAGTGCACTTCTGTAACCCGGATGATGAACATATAGAATTTTTGTATTTATTTATTTTACTTAGATTTTTAGCTTTTTTAGATTTGTATATTTGTATAAAGCCCCCAATGGGAAAGATTTTTTTTGCACTCTCTATCAGAAGTAATGTGTTCCCCCAAGAAACTTTTCATTCTTTCACAAAACATTTGCGTTTACTCGCAAAATTATTGTGTTTCCTGAGAAACTGCATTTGCTCACAAAAGCAAATTTTTCCTCCCACCACCTCATATTAGTTCCTTCGCAAAAGCTTTGCGAACAAATGCAAAGTTTCTCAGGGGAATGCAAAATTTTTTCAATGCAAAAGTGTTTTTAGATTTGTTGTAAAGACAAATAAATAATTTATTTCTAAACTTCCATTTATAGACTTGTTTTAAGAGAATATTTGGATTTTTGTAATAATTTTTAGACGGTTGAGTACGTAGTGCATATTGTATTTTGTACATCATTTGTGGCATAACTTCGGTTTCCTTTTACATCATTTGGGACAGAACTTTGATTTTATTTAGTTTTTCATTTTGAACTAACATTCTATTTTTGACAGAAAAAATTTGTATTTCACAGTAAAATTAACTACATTTACGAATGACAAATATTTACTAAATTTGAGGAAAATTTTGGTTAAAAATGCGCACAAATAAACCGCGCACACAGAGCTACAATGCTAACTCTCAATCTCAGCTTCCTTTCACCCTACGAACCTTCAGCGGAAACTTTCTGCTGGTGGGAGGCGGTTATATTTTCACAATGTCTGCCGGGCCCCGCTTCCTTTTGAGTTTGCATGTTTAAAAGGTAGCCTCCTGCTGGGAAATGGGTTACTTTCAAAATAGTTCACACCCATGTGCTACAAAACCTCTTGCATTATTAATTTGTTTACTCGGAGACAGGGAGTGCGATTTGATGTCTGGCTTTCCGAGTTATCACGCACTCAGCAAACGGCAAAACTCCTCCAGAAGTGTTGGATAATGCTCACCGGGTGCGCGCGATTAAATGTTTGATACGAAAACGGCTGGGATAATGAACGGTCGAGGGGGTCCCGGGGTCCTGCCCCGGTCTATAGTCATATGTCACTGCGGGTCTGTTGGGGGAATGATTTGCCCTCTAAACTGAGATCGTGTCCAGCTGAAGTGGCACTCCACGGACCTGGACAGAAGCCAGCTGACTGTCTGGAGTGAAGGGGCAGCACGCTGGTCCTTAAACACTCAGTCTCACTCGCATGCGTACTCACACACAAGGAGTGCCTGTGGAGAGAATCCTGCATTGAGCGAGAGGAGAAAACAAAGGTGAAGGTTGATCGAACGTCCAATCTATAGGAAAGAAAGGGCGGACCCAGCAGGGGCTCAAGAAGGCCTTGCCTCAGCCGTTTTCTTTTTTTTTCTTTTTTTCTCGAAAGAGTTGGCCCAGGATTTCGCTGTGCAAGTCAGTGTGTTTGAAAGAGCAAGGACAGTGCATCTTGATCCTGTTTACCTCTCAGCCCGGCCCGGCCCAACAAAAATGTGATTTTTTTTCCCATCAGTAGCAGTGTTATGAGTGGAGCCAAGTGGCGTATACAAGTTTCCAACCATGTAAAAAAAAAAATGAATCGAATTTCTAAAGTTTATGCAGTAAACTAAAATAAATACATTTGCTTTATATAAACTGTATAATATACTGTAATTATACTTATTTTCAGAGAATATATAAAAAAAAAATTAGGCTGTTTTTTAGAGAATATGTGGACTTTTTCATTAAAATGTATTTTTTACCTAGATTTGCAGACTTTTTTCAGAGAAAATGTAGAATTGTTTTTACTTCAGTTTTTAGATTTATAGACTTGTTTTAATAGAATATGTGGATTTAAAATAATTATTAATTTTTCTTAGATTTTTAGACTTGTTTTCACAGAATGTATGGAATTCTAAGTAATATTTTTTAAACAAGAAAAAAATATTTGAAAATGCAGTAATAATAAATTTAATTCATTGCATGTTCTTAGAATGCAAGTCTTATCTCTCACATTTTTGCTTTTCAAGTAAGCTTATCTCGTACGTGTTGGATTTTTTAAATTATTATTACATAAAGCAGGCTCCCTATAGTTTAAAACCTTCATAGTTTTGTCAAAGTTTTCAGAGATAATGTTTTTTTTTTTCACCATCAGAGATACAAGACCGTGAAGCATACGATCAAAATCCTTCAACTCTACTTTCACAGACAGATAACAGCCGCAGCTTTCACATCATTTCACATTCTATATCACAACTCTAAATTGAATTTAATTTCAAGCTCGCCGAATGGCCTGAATTGCTAACGTTTCAGAGAGTCGCACATTAGTTATGAACAGAGAGAAAGAGAGAGAGAGAAATTTTGGAGCATAGCTTTCGCTTGCATTAGTTCCCTCCTCCTTCTCCACCCCTCCCTTCCCTCCCACTCACATACTCACACTCACTCTCTCCCTCTCGCTACACACAGCGGTGAACACACACCCTCATCTATAATTGATGCTTGCTTTAGGCAGATGCTGCAGGGATTGGGACTAAGGCAGCTGCTTAGTTTATGGAGGAAAAAGGGAGCAAGATGGTGGAACAGGTATTTTTTCACCGTTATTCTGCTTACCAAGCGCATTACTGCATTTTTTCTCCTCCTGCCCGTCTTCCTTTTGTGCTGTGGCTGCACAGTAGAGCGGGTGGCTTGTGTATGACAGCGTTCGTGTGTGTGTGTGTGTGTGTGTGTGTGTGTGCGCAAAAGAGAGCGTGCGCTTTGAAGAAAGAGGGAGCCCCCTTCAGCAACTCTTTTTCAGGCTGCCTTATCAGCAGCTGTTTTGCTTTCTATCTCTCTTTTCACACGTTTCATCGTCTCTTTCTTTCTCGTTTCTCTCCAGTCCATCTCCAAGCTCCATTTCGGGTCGGTCTAGGTGGCTAAACTCATAAATTTGGCAGCCACAAATATTTAAATGAGCCAGATTCTGTCATCCACCCTGAGAGAGCGAGTGAGAGAGGCAGACGAGAGTTAGACGCGCTGCTCTTCAAACGGTTTATTTGGCTGTGTAATAGTCAAACACTACCGCCCAAAATGTTCCGACACGTACCGCTTTAGTGCTGCTGTGCTCAACCTGGCTTTCCATCATTTTTAAGGCATTAGCGTGCGGTTGAACTCGGTGCGACTGTGAGCCGCGTCTATTCGCGTGCATGCGAAATTTAGAGCAACTTCTCGCCTACGGAGCGAGGGAGGAGTAGCCTTGTTGTGTGTGAAATTATATTTGCAAAGTGTCGTAAAAAGCCCTTTACCAAAACAAAGGCACTTTTTTTATAGCTGCGTATGTTTTGTAAGTGTTTGCCTGGAAGCCGAGTGCAGTGAAGGGATGAATCCAGCGCGCTGCCACGTAAAACATATTTCAGTCCTCCAAATGTGGTTCTCATTAGGGTGGAGGCCAAAGCGTTTAGCTAAGCCTGACTGTCTGCCATTGCTTTTTTTTCTCCCAGTGTTTGCCAGCAGCTATTTTACAAGGGCCTCCAAAAACCCTCAGCGACGGCATGACTATAATGACCGCAAAAGTAGAGCTCTGCACCTACAGGGGCTTCCCACACCATGGAGGCACCTCTGTCTTTTCACTAACTTTCCTTCCGTCCTCCCCTTAATGTCTTTTACACTTGTGCATAAAGAGTTTAGCACTCCTGATCAAATGATAGTCTAATTATGGCGTGGTGTGCCCGCTCTTGAATATCAATGTGCTATGCGAAGTGCTGATGGTGTTAATGGGAAACAGCGTGATGTGTGTAACATCTGCTTAAGGAACAGCAGGGATTTTTTTACAAGGTCCCGTTTACAGAGTAGCAAGTTGCGGCTTCCCTCCTGGCTCTCCTCGACACGTTCGACTCGCCAAGAATGAAAATCTCGGCATTATTTACATGTCGTTCCAAAGCTGTGTGACTGACGTCTGGGGAACCCAAAAGGTGAATTTTTGAAGAATATAATGGTTGCTCTTTTCAGTATTTTCAACTTCAGACAGTTTTATCCAAAGCACTTTTTATCCATTGCACTCAAGGTATACATTTTTTTTAGTTTATACACTCCCGGGGAATCAAACCCACAACCTTGGCATTGCTAGGGCCATGCTCTACTGTTTGAGCTACAGGAATTCACAATATAATGGAAGTGAATGAGAAATGGACCTGTCATTTATAAGTGTCATAAATGTGGTCTATATGAGTCTATACTCCTTCTATATACGTGGTATATGCACTATATTAGTAATATGTGACCCTGGACCACAAAACCCGTCTTAAGTCGCTGGGGTATATTTGTAGCAATAGCCAAAAATACATTGTGTGGGTCAAAATTATTGATATATCTTTTATGCCAAAAATCATTAGGACATTAAGTAAAGATCATGTTCCATGAAGATATTTTGTATATTTCCTACTGTAAATATATCAAAACTTCATTTTTGATTAGCAATATGCATTGCAATGAACTTCATCTGGACAACTTTAAAGGCGATTTTCTCAATATTTAGATTTTTTTGCACCCTCAGATTCCAGATTTTCAAATAGTTGTATCTCGGCCAAATATTGTCCTATCCTAACAACCCATACATCAATGGAAAGCTTTCAATTTATTCAGCTTTCAGATGATGTATAAATCTCAATTTTGGAAAACTGACCCTTATGACTGGTGTTGTGGCCCAGGGTCACATATGATAACTTTGTGTGGGGAACAGACCAAAATTTACCCCGTTTTACATTGATTGTCTTTTTTGACTTTTAACCATTACAACAAGATCATTGAAATAGATGTGAAGTTCATTCAGTCTGATTTGTGAACAAATTATTTAGTCCAGTTTTGATTCATCAAAACTGATTCATTGAAACGATTCGTCTCGGAAGAACTGTTTTAGTCTGTTCCTCACACAAAACTATTGTATCCTATTCTGAAGAAAGTCTTACGAGTTTGGAACAGTATGAGGATGAGTAAATGATGACAGGTTTTAATTTTAGACTGGAATATTCCTTTAAATCACAGATTGAGCTCTGGACTTTCTCTCCTTTTATCCTACGCTTTGTACGTAGGGGGTGTTTCTGTGTAGTGTGGCATTATGGTCAGAGGAGAGAGGAGAGAAAGTGGTGGGAGAGTGTGTTTCGCTTTGTTTTAGCATGTGCAGTTGTCCCGTGTCAGAGTGTGTTCTCGACAGGCCTGTGGGTGATGGGATCTCTCTGCCTACATAACTCCTGGTTTGGCTTGGAGAAAGAGATGTGTGTGCGCGTATGAAGTGTGTCACGAAGTGTTTTCTCCTGTAAGTAGGGAAAATCACAAATTAGCTATCTCTAATATCTCAGTTGTTACATCTAGACTACAGTAGGATTAAATGGAAAGCAAATCTTAAAGGAATAATTCACCCAAATATGAAAATAATGTCATAGTTTACTTACCTTCCTGTAAGCCTTTCTTTCTACTGCAGAACAGAAGGTATTTTGGGGGGAAATAAATACTTTTTGTCTATAACATAAAGGGTCTAATGTTGTTTTGAATTATACTGACTTTCATTGTATGAAGAAAAAACATTTTTCAGTATATCTTGTGTGTTCTGCAGAAGAAAGAAAATCATGGTTTGGAAGGATATAATGGTGGGTAAATGAGGACAGAATTTTGGTACCTTGAAAAATGGGAGCACACCTGAAACTAGCAAAGTCTTTTTTGAAGATGAATTCCTTCAAGTCAAAGATATGAATGCAAACACTTCTCATTAAATTTTTCCAAGATCTGTACTATGCACATTCATTATGGCTATACTTCTATACTCCTATCTCAAATATTAGTTTTTGCTAGAAACCTCTGACCTCTGTGTTGTTACTGTTAACTAAAACTCTTTTTTTTTTCGTTAATTGAATTAAAGCTGAAATAAAATAAATTATTAATATTAAGTGACAAATTTAAAAAATGATAAAAAAAAATCTGAAACTAACAAAAAGATACACATACCCACATTATTAAAACAAACTAAAATTAAAATGGGCACAGAAAAGCTGATTCAAAATATGAATAAATTCTATTATAGTATATAAATAATACCAAAATAACACTGACCTCTAAACAATATAATTTTCCAGTAGGCTGTACAGAACAAAAACCCACCATCTGGTTATACAAAACCTAGATGAATAAAGCTATCATCACCTGTTGAGTGAAGTTTTAACAAATAGTATCCCCATCAAATCCACACAGCTGTTTAGATGAATGTATTTGTCATGAAATATTCCTCATTATCTGTTTTTCCATGCATCACATGACCTAAACCTGTTGTGTGTTTTTTTATTCTTCTAATCTGCCATTGTTTATTGATAGCAAGCGCTAATTTAGCCGGATTTTGGTCTCTTGGGCGCGGCATGCAAAGTGGCGGTTTAGCGTTGATTCGGTGCGCGGGGTGGAGAGACGTCTCCACGCGTAAGTGGATAATCTGTGTGCTGGGAGGTGGATGAATTGGTCCTGATCAAATAAGAAAGCTCTTCCCGAGATAAAGGTCTGATGTGTGTTGTGTACAGGACGCATTTGTCCGTGGGTGTGCTTGTTCATTTGTTGTCGGTCCGGTGCATGCTAACACTCTAATTTAATTGGCCCAGCTGTACGAGTGAACTTGTGTCTGAAGCCAAGCGTGTACTTCGCTAATGGTTTACAAACAGAGGGCACGACTGATGCGAGATGTAGCGTGTGTATGTGGAGCTCATATAAAGACCAAAAGTATGTGCAAACCTCCTTATAATGAGCATGTTTGATGCATAAAGCCATGCATACAAGCATGTCTGACCTCATGTGCCTAAATGAGAGCAAACCCCATGATGCAGTGTCAGGTGGAAAATAGGGATGAAGCTGAAAAACAACTTCAAAACGATAGTGAATTCTAATGAATAATAGAAAAAAAATTATTATCCAACAAACACAAAAGTGAATGTTTAAAGTGATATTTTCAGAAGCATATTTAAAATTATGACAGATTATTGAGTCTAAAGCCTATATGGCTAAACTGTAACCCCCGATTTCACAGACAAGGCTTAAGCCTGGTCCTAGACTAAAATGAAGTCTTAGCTGTTTCAACTGAAATAAACTTGTACTGACTGATCTTAAAATATATCAGTGCCTTTGTTTTGTCTCAAGATGCACCCCAGTAATGTTTTTTCTAAGCATGTTTATAAAAATTACTTAAATGTCCTAATTGAACTATGGCCTAATCCTGGCTTAGTCTAAGCCCTGTCTGTGAAACCGGGCCTAAATGTCTGTGCATTAATCTGTGCACAGTGTGATTTCAAGTTCAAATTGTATGGTGTACTTTTATTGTCTTTTTATTACCAAAAATAACATTTAAAAAGATATGTTTTTGGTATATGTAAATATTAGTGCTGTCAAACGATTAATCGCAATTAATTGCATCCAAAATAAAAGTTTTTGTTTACATAATATATGTGTGTGTGCTGTGTATATTTATTATGTATATATAAATACACACACACACATGCATTTAAGAAAAATATGTTATGGTCATATATGAAATATATTTATATATATTATAAATTATATGAATATAAATATATACATGTAAATACATGTAAATATTTTCTAACTCTATACTGTATGTGTGTGTATTTATATATACATAATAAATGTACACAGTACACACACGTACAGTATATTATGTAAACAAAAACTTATTATGGATGCGATTAATCGTTTGACAGCACTAGTAAATATCTATGTTAATATTTGAAATGTTGTAAGCGAGATTAAAATGTTTCTGTAGTTTCTGCAGAGATGTTTCAGAACCTGTGTTTTAGTACAAATCTTTTAAATGGACAAATTATGAATGAAAGAGAAAAAAAAATGCTTTGTTGTAAATTTCAGGATGTCTAAATGCTCTTTTTGGAGTCTCTTTTTTTAATGAAGGATTTTAAGACTTTTTAATTAATCGATTGAATCGATATGAATCAAATGATTAAATTAATTACTTGTGCATATTTGTGACATAGAAAGAGTTGTTACTGTAAATTGTCACAATCTCCTGGTTGAAAGGTCAGTGAACGGACCTGAAAGAATCTTTGGTGGGATAAAAAAGCTAAGATTAATCAAAATCCCCACAATTCACATGAAGCATGTATTTTACATATATTTATAAATTATAAAGTTGGCAAAAATAGCTGCTGTAGCAGCTAAAAGAGCACCAAATGTCCAGTGTTTTGAAATGAATTGCAGATATGGATGTGCTGTTCAGGTGTCCACATACTTTTGGTCATTTAGTGAATTATTCTAATTTGGCACTAACATTTTGCTGTGGTTCTCTGTTTTTCAGGGTAATCAAGACGCCCCAGCACCCCCAGAAACCATGGCCCAGCCTTACCCATCGGCCCAGTTCGCTCCCCCTCAGAACGGCATTCCTGCTGAGTACACGCCGTCCCACCCTCACCCGACTCCAGACTACCCGGGCCAGACCCCCGTGGCAGAGCACACGCTGAACATGTACCCCCCTGCCCAGACGCACAGTGAGCCCAGCGGACCAGACAACAGCGTACAGGCGGTCTCCGGCACAGCCACAGTAAGCTCCCATCTCTCTCTCGCACTATATCTCTGACTCTTCTTGATGGCATTGCTCGTCACGGTTCAGGTGTTTTGGATTGTGCTGTGGATTGAGGTGCCCTCCGTGATCTGCCCTCCAAGGACATCAGTGCTGTAGCCCGCCTTAATATTTCATATGTTTTAGGGCATTTCCATGAATAATTGACAATCTTTGTGTTATTTCACCAACTCGGAGTACAAAGTGCTCTCAGTGAATTTAGTTTGGTGAGGTTTTCACTCCTAGTTTTGAAAATAATTTTAAGAGCGTTTTCCCAAAATGGTAAGATGGATGCATGGTAACAGAAAGTTGCTGGAGAGTTTGGTTTAATAAAGAAATAGTTCTCCTAAAAATCTAATGTTATTATTTTCTCACCTTCATGTCATGAGCTGCAAATTAGCAGTGAATAATGACTTACATTTTGGTCTGTTCCTCAAACCAAAGTTATTATTTGGCTTCAGAAAATTGTCTGTTTGTTAAATTGGGGATTTGTGGACTCGGTTATCCATTTAGATTTGCAGAGTCTTTTTTTTTTTTTTTTTTTTTTGAGTTAGACACTTAGGGCAAGATACCGCAAGAGGGATCTAGTTGTGGTGTGTGTGTCTGTGTGTGTTTCTCTTTTTTGATAATTATTGTAATTTACGGAGTTTTTATAATAATAGATTTCAAATTTCATAACCTATAGGTCAGCTGAATGGATTCATTCATTGTGAATTGTTAGTTTATTACAATTATGACAATGTCTTTAAGTCAAAAAATAAATAAATAAATAAATAAATAACAGGCCCGTGTATAATTCATAGAATTATATAGTGCTCAGATGTATTTTTTTACTGGTTCTGTTAGTTGATTGCCATTTAAAATGAATAAATTTAAATAGAATATTTGATTTAATATTTTACATTAAAAGCATAAAAACATTAAAGTAATATTTTTTTAAATATATATTCTGTAACAATCAGATGACAGCTGGGATGAGCCTGGGGGGCTTCTTACCCCATAGTAGAGGGGCAATATGGCCCATTTTCATGATTGTAATGAATTTGAATTGTGCAGTATAAACTAAATTAGCAAATATTTGCTTTTATTCCATCTAATTTTATGAGAGATCATACATCAGCACCCTGTAAATGCTTAAGTTCTCTCTAAATATAATAAGACTTTACAGTAAATCCATACTTTTCATCCTCACATGTGAACTACATTTATGATAGTTTGATGGAGCTTTTGTGTTTTTAGAGCTTAACAAAAGTGGTTCAGACTTTTTAAAGAATGGTTCTTTAAAACTGTTGTCTTTTGTGCTGCATTGGAAAAAAATAATAACAGAATTCAGGTTTGGGGTTGAGAAAAATAGTAAAAGAAGTTTAATTGAGGGTGAACCATTCCTTAGAAATTGCAAATATGTACTAATTTTTATGATAAACTCCTGATGTGTTCCATAATTAGACTATTTGTTCAACAGACAGAATGTTTAAACCGTTTCAGTGATTTGAAGGAAAATGTGAGCTCTCTTGCGAGCAGCGGCCAGATTTTCATTGCCTATCCTACCTTAGTGTTCAAATTTCTTTTTTAGTGCCAGAGCAGAATGGAGCAAAACCACATCTGGAAAAGCCATTATTTCCCCCCCTGCCTCTCTCCTTCTCCCTCGGTCTCCCGCTCTCTTTCCTTCACTTTCCGAGCCTAGTGTTATGGAGAGAAAGCAAAACTTTACAGACCTCCAAAGCTATGACCTCATCTGGCTAGAGCCGTTTTTAGATCCAAGTCATTCCTCACAACTGATCCTTCATCTGCAAACAAAAGAGGCTTAGACTGTGATACTTCCCCTGTTCCCATCTTTTCTTTGTTTGTTGGAGTAGGTGATAACCACTAATAGATGGTTTCCAACACTGTTTTGATAGAGTTCCATGAATTCTCGCCATATTCTTAGTGGTCAGTGAGTGTGAGAGCTTGTGGTGGATTTCTGAAATGCATATGGAACAGTATTTACTTTCCACAAGCAACCTATAATAAGTATTTTAGTAACACTTTACAATAAGTTCACATTAGTTTACATTAGAAATGTTATTTACACTAATGTTCAAATGCACAGTTTAGAGTCAGTAAGAGTTTTAGTTTTTTTATTTAGTTTTTACATTCTTATTATTAATAGTTTTATATTAAGCAGCACAAGCTTTTTAATATTTGGTAATAAAAGGAAAATTTCTTGAGCACCAAATTAGCATATTACAGTGATGAATGATCGTGTGACACTGAAGACTGCTGAAAATTCAGTATTTCCATCACACAAATAAATTACATATTAAAATTAATATATTCACATTGAAAACAGTTATTTTAAATTATAGTAATATTTCACATTGTTAATATATTTACCAAATTTTTAAGCAAGAAATGCAGCCTTGGTGAGCATAAAGGCCTTTTCAAAAACATTAAAAAAAGTCTTGCAGACCCCAAACTTTGAACAGTAGTGTATACAGACAAATTTTTAACATTTAAAGTTACATAAATTCACATTTGTTTGGAATTATCAATGAGGATTTTTTTTTTTTCTAAATTAACATTATCTTAAATGGATTAATGCTGCAAAGAAATTGAAACAAAATGTTCCCAGTATATCAGTACGTTTATCTTAACATACTTTTCAGTAAGCAAGCCACATCTATATCTAAGTTAGTGATTATTTTTTAATTGCTTAAGAAATAAATCTACAGTTATACAGCAGGGGGAAAAAATTAAATTATTTTCTGCTGCCAGCAGTTTTGTTATGGCTGTTATTATTAATTGTCACCTTCTTTTCAGGACATTAGTCATCACAATCTCAGTAAACACCACGGGTGTAATGATGGTCACAGACGCAGGGGTGGACCTTTAATTTAAGTGACCTGAGTGGTTGTTAAAACCGGCCCACTCACAGATCATTTCAAGTTCATTTAGTTTCGGACGATACACAAAGTGGTGACGTCCGAGTGGGTGAATTGTTTACTCTGTAATTAGCCCGTCCATTGCCGCCAGTTTGACCCATTTCAGGCAGTGTGTGAACATGATAGCCAGGCATTATCTCATTGACTATATAATCAGCCCATCATAGTGATGCAGGTACTGCTTCCTCTGTTGGCTAGAGTGTCGCTTCAGAAAGATGAGTGATTTATTTGATCTCATATTTCAAAAATATTTTCTCATCCATACGTTTTCTGAAAAGGATGGTGTTTGACTAATCTGTGTAGATGTCAGCTCAGTGTGTCAGCTTGGTGCTCTGACTCCTGTCGCGCTTCATTGGCCCTCTTCCCCCATGTGTTCCAAGAGAAATGGCTCCATCCTCATCCAGCCGGAGTGAGAGCTGCCTTTCCTTAAGGGAGGACATGTGTGGAATGGGCTGTACCTGCAAGAGGGCAGACATCTTGCAGAACAGCCCCCCTTATGGTGCAGCTTTTGGGGGTCGACGGATGGTTGTTGACTCGCAAGTGATGGTGGAGTTTGACTTGGACTGCTACTGCATTTCATCCCAGTAATGTTGCTATGCTGAAAATAGCTTCATCGCCGATGTACGTTATCTCCGTGGTTCAGGAAACCCTCAGCGTTGTACCTCTGCAGTATTGTGCGGTTGTTTGTGCGTGAGAACATCTTCACACATGAGCGTGGAACACTCTGAAGCACTGAACGCTGTGGCTTCGGTTTGTTTATCTTCCACAAATGCTTGGTTTTTGTTTTCCTGCTCATGTAAAATCAACAATGCAGCAAAATATGCATTTGTTATAATGAACGACTATTAATGAATCTTTTGATACCAAAAAAGATTAACTGGAAGCCTTTTTTGTGTTTGTTATTGTTTTTCCCTCCATGTTGGAGTCCTCTGCCAGTGAGAAGAATGCTGCACAGATGGCACGCTATGTAAACTGTCAGCCGTATGCATGCTATACACACACACACACACGCACACACACACACACACACACACACAGGCTGTATTTTTACCTGGCACACATCCCAGAATTGATCCGAGAAAGGAATGAAAAATGTTCTTCTCCTTTTAGCTAGGTTAACTATGTAGCTGGCCATAGTCCTATATATATACATAAAATGTGTATATACACTACCTCAAGTTTTTAAATAGTAATTTTTTAAATGTTTTTTAAAGTCTCTTCTGCTCACCAAGCCTGCATTTATTTGATCCAAAGTACAGCAAAAACAGTAATTTTTTTAAAAATATTTTACTATTTAAAATAACTGCTTTCTATTTGAATATATTTTAAAATGTAATCTATTCCTGTGATTTCAAAGCTGAATTTGTATCATTATTACTCCAGTCACATGATCCTTCAGAAATCATTCTAATATTCTGATTTGCTGTTTAAAAACATTTATTATTGTTATTATTATTATTATTATTATTATTATTATGCTGACAACAGCTGAGTAGAATTTTTTCATTGTTTCTTTGATGAATAGAAAGTTCAGAAGAACAGCATTTATCTGAAATAGAAATCTTTTGTAACATTATAAATGTCTTTATCATCACTTTTGATC
>JAFVLL020037436.1:0-12073 GCA_021397915.2 Tor tambroides | reverse complement strand
ATATATATATATATATATATATATATATATATATATATATATATATAAGAACATTATATATAAAAATGTTAAAACATTCTTAAAATGTGTGTTAACATGTTATAACATAATTATATATAACATTCCTATATAAAAATGTTAAAACATGTTTTAAGAATGTTAAGACATTCTTATGTATAAATAAATAAGAAACCCTGTGGTGTGAATATGTTATCTCATGTTTAAATTCTGAGAGCATTCACAGTTGATGGTTTTTTCTTTTATCTACAAAAAAAAAAAAAAAAAAGAGGCAAATTGATCTGCTCCTTTCACAAAACTCACTTTATTTAGACTTTATTTAGAATTTTCTTATTGTATCATTTCCGGCAGGCTACATTGCAGAACTTTACCTCAGAAAACTATTGCAAATTAGCATTAAAACAAGTTTACGTTTAAATATTAACATGGTCACACTGCTTGATTGCCTAAAACAGTTCTAAAATATTAAGTGATAGACATCTCTGACGGGTGTTGTTTTGTGTGTCAGATTTGAGAAGTGATGAAAGTGGGTTGTACAGTCAGCGGTTTTGATGTCTGCAAGTACAGCACTGAATGAACATGTAGAGTCACGTGACTGAATAACAGCAGATGGTGGGATAGTCATCAGCTGTCCCTTGCCATGGTGTCTTTCACTAATATTTTACTTCTGCAGTCTTTAAACAGTTGTAAATGCAACGTAAGTTAAAAACTAATCATGTCTAAACATAGAGTTATACTCTTTCAATTTGAGAGTCTCAGTCAAATTTGACCTGTGCATATTTCACTCCTGATTCAGAAGAGATGATTTTTTTCACTATAGAAAATGATTATGGACTCAAAATTTAGCTGGAAGCAACAGATTGAAGTTACAAAACATCTTGAAAGTTTTGTTTCTTATGAACAAGTAGCTTTCTCACTTCACAAGATATAACTGTTGTACTGGAGTGGTGTGGATTACTTGTGGATTATTGTGATGTTTTTATCAGCTGTTTGGACTCTCATTCTGACGGCACTGCAGAGGATCCATTGGTAAGCAGCTGATGTTATGCTAAATTTCTCCAAATCTGTTCAGATGATGAAACTCATCTACATCTTGGAAGGCTTGAAGGTGAGTAAATTTTCATTTTTGGGTGAACTATTCCTAATACATATGAGAGACAAAAATGCTGCAGTAAAAATGAAAACACTAATGTTAAACAAGCTGTAAAACTCTTTACAGAGAGCAGCTTCTTGTTTTTTTTTTTTCTTTTTTCTTTTTTCTTTTCTCTTGCACATAACTCTGCCCATACAATTCACCTAACTAATTATCACCTCGGACACCATGGCAAATTAAATTGAAAGTGAAAAAAAGTGAAGTGGAAAAAATGGAAGGTAACACACATATTAAGGTACTAAATAAACAGCTTTAAAATGCTGACAGCTGTCAGTCGACAAGCACGCTGGTGGAAATTTCTTAGTATTGTTTCTATTTTAGTTTAGTCAGTTTGCATAACAGGAAGTATGTGTCATCCAAGTCTGCTACACCATTGTAGCAGTCGCTCTTCTGATTCTGAACTCTTGCTGGTTTATTGTCATTACTTGTGCTTCATTTCATGATTGTTTGAATTAAGTCATTCACAGCTTATTCTCTGTGTGCACAGAAAGTCATATACTCATTTACTTTATAAAATGTAAAAATCTAGTTTTTCATCTATGTTTTGGTTTAAGACATGCCTCATTATGCAAATGACAAGGACTACACTTTACCACAGGAAATAAAAGTGAGAACTAATAAATGTTAGTAAGGACCATCCTTTGATGCACAATGAAGCTCCTTTCACATGTCCTTTTGCTGGTTGTAATGTTAGCTTCACATAAGTACAACATTTTCCCCCATGTTTTATGTTTTTCTTCACACAATGTGAACAGGGAGTAAATCATATATTAATAATAAACGATTGTCATCTGTTTTTCTAGGGAAATGTCAAGAATTTGAAATTTTGGCCTTTAACAATACTTCCAGACATCACAGACGATTGGTTTTATAAGGACGTGGATGTATGTCTTCTCTTGGCTCTAGAATAGAACAAATAATTTTACATTTTATTTAAAATATTTTATGTCCCTTTCCCTGACAGGACTTTCCAAGCCAGTGTGATGAGACGTCACTAGAGAGTATGAAAGTATGAACACATTTTGTTTAACTGTATTAAAGGTCCTTGAAATACAATAAAATTAGCCCCAATCTCACAACCTTCATGTTTAAGTTGAAGTGATTATGGCTAATCACTTCAACTTCACTTCACTTCAGGACGCGTTGCTGGCTCCACACCACAGTATTGCAGCTAGTCATGAGGACATAACTTCTTTGATCGACCCTTGTGAGGCCTGTTCCGAGTGGAACCAGTCTTGGAAAACCTCTGTAAGACACTGGCCACTGTACTGTAACTCAGTTTCAGGGTGTTACTGAACTTCTTATAGCCTAGGCCATCTTTGTGGAGAGCAAAAATTCTAATTCTCAAATCCTCAGAGAGTTCTGTGCCATGAGGTGCCATGTTGAACATCCAGTGGTCAGTATGAGAGAACTGTTCTTAAAGCACCAAATTTTAACTGCTCTAATACAAGATACACAAATTTGTGTAGTCCTGTCAAGCAGACAAAAACATGAACATGATGAATAGGACATGTGGCTTTGCATGGTTAAATGATGCATAGCTGTTATCACTTAGGGTGTACTCACTTTTGTTGCCAGCTTTTTTGACAATAATGGCTGTATGTTGAGTTATTTTCAGAGGACAGTAAATCTTCACTGCTATACAAGTTGCACATTGACTACTCTAAAATATATCCAAGTTTCATTTCTATAGTATTGTCCCTTGAGAAGATATACTAAAATGGTTGCTGAAATGTGAGGGGTGTACTCACTTTTGTGAGATACTGTAGCTGTACTTAATAAACAGTAGGCTTAATATCTCTTAAAAACAGCCGGATTTTGGAAACCCAGCAGAAATGTTTATGAAGCATAATGTTAATGTTTGAGAGTTACTTCTTCTTTTCACACATACTTCACATTTTCTTGTGAACACAGAGGAAGTCTGTTAAGTGTTAAGACTCAGTCGTTGCTGCCCATGCATCTCAGAAAGCTGTAAAGTCTAATCTGACAGCATGAACCAGCTTTATATCTTTTTATTGGCCCTTTGGTCAGCTTTCAGTAAGTGGATTCTATTTGTTTGCCTCAAATTTTGTTTATCTCAAATATGTATGGAGTGGACAGGAGTCAGTGTAATTTTTGTTGTTTTTGTTCAGATTCGTCTGATGCGTGGGACCTAGATGAACATACAACAGAAGGTGCATCATTTAATATTACACTTTTCAATTCAATTCAACTCAAGTTTATTTATGTAGAGCTTTTCACAATATAAATCGTTGCAAAGCAGCTTTACAGAAAATTAAAGTTTTTTTTAAAAATTTTTGTTAAATTTTTGCTCAGATTTGTCTGATATGTGGGACCTAGATGAATATAAAACAGAAGGTGCATCATTTAATATTACACTTTTCAATTCAGTTCAACTCAAGTTTATTTATATTGAGCTTTTTACAATATAAATCGTTGCAAAGCAGCTTTACAGAATTTTTTTTTTTAATTTTTGTTCAGATTTGTCTGATACGTGGGATCTAGATGAACATACAACAGAAGGTGCATCATTAATATTACACTTTTCAATTCAATTCAACTCAAATTTATTTATATAGAGCTTTTCACAATATAAATCGTTGCAAAGCAGCTTTACAGAAAATTAAAGTTTCTAGTTTTTGTAGCTTATCAGTGGTGATTGTCAAGTTGATGTCCGTATGGCAGAAATGTACAGTAAAATCATGCAGTTAGTTAATGACATGAAATCAAAACAGCAACGATTATATGTTGGGATCAATCTTATAGCAAGATTGGGTAGTTTTGTATGTTGGTTCAGGGTTGGCATCATCTCTTCTCAAGTGTTCGGTCATCTCAGATCTTTGTAAGGGCTTTTCTGTTAGTGTTCGTTTTAGGAATATTTTACAGCAGTGTTTCTCAACTCCAGTCCTGGGAACCCACCTATCAGCAGTGTTGTCAAAAAGAATCGATATTTCAATACATATAGATACTAAGACATTTGAATCAATACGATATTGTGATACTGCAATATTGATATACCGGTACCAGCTGCGCTTTCTCTCCGACAGTGATTTCACGCACACTGCAATCCTATTTGTCTGTGGCTCCTGTCACTGACTTTTATTTTAAAGTGCAGTTGTATTATGAAGATGCTGTTTGGATGGCTGCAGGAAGGTTTTTCCAGAGTGTTGGGCCAGCAATAGCAAAAGCTCGATCACTACGGTGTTTCAGTTTGGACCTAGGGACGGATAACATTCTTAAATGTCCAGACCTAAGCGGTTTCGCTGCTTTGTGTGGATGCAACAACTCAGTGAGATAAACTGGTGCAAGATTATGTGACAATTTAGAAACCAAAATGAGTATTTTACTTTTTTTTTTACAGGCAGCCACTGCTGAGATATCAAAAGCTTGGCTATTACCTTTTCAAAGTTTCTCGATAAAATTGCTTTAACTTTGGCCAGGCGATTAAGATGGAAAAACTTAACCACTCCATTTATCTGCTTGTCAAACTTTAAGCCATCAATCTGGAAACCTAGAATTTTGAAACATTTTTACATTTAAGGCAGCAATTTTTGTGTGTATGTGTGTATTTTTTGAGTGTATGGCTAAATTAAAATCTGTTTTGAATGTTCCCTTAATTGTTTTGATAATACTAAATTTAGTTCACAGAAGTGTATGGCAGTTTAGAAAAAAAAATATACTACATACGTAGCAGGGAATAAATAGACATAATGACTCCAAATTAATTGTGTAATTAAGCGCAGAAGATGTGAAGGCACCTATTGTATCCATTAGCATAGTCATCTTTTTCTTCTTGAGTCTATGGCAACCCAAACAACCCAGGATCTCACCCATTGGAAATCACTTGCATTAAAATTTCAGTTGTCTATATTTTATAATTGTCATTTGGCATCTTTGCTTTATCCAGATCCATGGCAGAGATCAGTGAGTCATCAACCACTTACAACAGTAAGTTTTTTTATTTATTTTATTTTTGAATATGTTGTTTTAATAAATATTGTATATTGTAGCTGCTGATTCTATCGAATACAAATATACTGTACAGAAAATAGAAATATAATTCTCTTAGCCCTGGCTTAGATCTGGTAGACAAAAATAAAATGTACATTTTATATAATAACTTTTATTGTGCCTTTGTTGAACAGGTTGAAGAGACAGAATATGAAATTGAGGAGTATGAATATGAGCTCGAGTCTGACAGTATGATCCAATTTGATTTTCTGCCTTCTTATTACAAGATTCTTGAAATTTGGGCTGGGCGATAAAACCATAACAATAATTACAATTTTCCCTCCATAGAATGATAACACGTTTGATGTAATGCTTATGTGCCAAATCAGAATGAAACAGCGTTAATGGCGCCACATGGAGCAATTATCAGCTTGCCAAATGGCAGCGCAGTGTGAGCAGATGTGTTTATTCGCTGATCACGCAACCAGCACTGTGAGATCCAGTGAGAAGTGCTTGAATTCAGCGAAGAACACAAATGTCTCAGTGATTCAGTTTAAAGCCAGATGAAACAGATTTGAAACAATATTACCCATTAGAACATGCAGAAACATTTCGATAATAGAATAATACATCACATAATACAGAAGAAAAGATCTGTTGCTGCTTCTGTTTCATCACAACTTTATTTTTAACATCTGGCTGAGATGCAAATGATGTCTTGCACACAGCAACTAGATTGTTGTCAGAAGCAATACATTCATGAAATAAACATATTTGACAATTAAGCATTTTGCAGTTTGTTTAGGTAGTTGTTTAAGGCCGTTTCACAATTCTCAGGTTGGAAAATACAGACATTTATAAATACAGAACCATCATCTTAGTAAACCAGAACTCTAGAATTAATTTATTAATTTAATACTAATCTTCCTATTGATACATGGTTATTGATTATTAAAGTTTTTATAATGTCATAAATATTTGCAATACAATGTGACTGGTGATTAAATCTAACAAAAAAATTGTCAAGATGTGTGCAGCCATTACTAAAATATACAGTCCGTGTTAATATTGATGAATGTTTATGTGCTGTATTTCAGATGTCCCAGAGCCCAACATCACAGTGTACCGACAAATGGAGGACAGAGAGCATGTGATCGTGCTGTGCAAGTTTGCCGAAATGTTTAGAATGGCATACAGAAGGCAGTCTTTTGAGCTGTCTGTGGAAAGTGAACTGAAATACACCATAGAACCACTGCAATTCTCTCCTTTTTATTCTCCCGAAATGTATGTGTATATGGTCACTGTGAGTCCACCTGCTTCCTTCACCTGTGTGCATGAGATTGGTTTTGATCAAGATGTCAGGAACCTGCGCAGCCAGACCTACAATTACAGTGGGTCAGGTAAGCAAATACATCTCTGCAAGAATATTTAGATGTTACTTCCCTGCCTAGATCATACAATATTGCTAAATGCTTGCATTTTCCCATTTTAAAACATTTTTATCTGTCTCTCTGTCTCCCTACCTCTCTTTCACCCTCATCTGATGTCTAGGATGCATAATTGGCCATTTAAAAATATACATTAATAATACAGATGATCACTGGAGTGTCTGTATGAGACTATATTTCAGTGCATACAAGCCCAAATATATTTTGACTATCATTGCATTTCCTTACAGTCTCGGATCCTCATGAGGAAGGAGCATCTTCATTATACATCTGCTTTTCCTCCTTCATTGCTGTTGGTCTCTTCATCATGACTGCAGCAGTGATTGTGACCAACATCAGGAGCAAAACTAAAGGTGTGTGTTTCACCAGTTACTCACTCATTTATAGCAGCAATGAACATTATGAAAGGTCTGACCATAACCTAAAACTGAAAATAAATGCAGAGAAAATGCTTCATGTATTTAATTTATTTACTAACTCAATCATCCTTTACTCTGGTTGCTAAAGATGCCTTTCAAGAAGCTCAAAAAATAACATGTAGGATTTTCGGAGCTGTGGATTAATGTAAATGAACTTTTTAAATTAACCAAAAAGTACTTACTTTTGATGACAGTTGTGGCACATTTATATATGCTCAGCATATAGTAGCCTATATAGTTTTCTGTGTGTGCATGTGTCTACTTAAAAATCTTACTCCAGTTATTAATGTGAAATGCATTTTGACATAATATGCTAATGGAGACAATTTATAGCAATTATACATATTCTGATCATATTTGTGCTTGATATGATGATAATCTGATGACGTCTGGTTTGTTGACTGATGAGTTTGGGGTCAGGATTAGATTTGGATCAGGCTCGAGCTTCAGTAGTTTAACAGCACGCAGAAACTAACACTATTAACTCATTGTACACTTTTGTTAACAGACACCAACTCCACAGCAGTTACCGACAATGACTACGTGGAAGCATAACAAAATCACTTTCAGAAGAGAACAGAACAGACTGAAAAAAAAAAAAAAAAAAAAAATATATATATATATATATATATATATATATATATATATATATATAAAATTTAAATAGAAATTAAAAATATATTCATCATAACCTATAACTAGGGGTGCACATAAGTGGTACGCAGCTGCGCATGTGCGACCAAAATAAAAAATGCGCTGTATAAATTCAGACCACTCATTTGCATACCAACATGGTTGACAGCTGTTAATGCACAATTACAATTTAAGATCGTCAAACTGTAGTACTGTATAAGATTTCTATTCGAACTGAAAGCATGAATCTAGGCTACGCACTGCCGTTTTCAAAGCACAATGCAAAACTGTTACATTTCATTCACTGACGCTCTTCACTCAGCAGCGCTAAACCCCGAAGCGCATATACTTGCTGGTCGGCAACCCGCCAAAATAAAAGCTTGCTGATTTTAAGTTTGAAAATGTTGAAAATTCATAAATCATAAATTATACAGTATATATTTATTCAATACTCCATTTTTATTTTAAAATTCCTGTGGATCAGTGGTAGAGCATTGCTTTAACAGCGCAAAAGGTTGTGGGTTCAATTCCCAGGGAACACAGATACTGAAAAAAAAAAAAAAAAAAAAACTGTATAGCCTGAATGCACTGTAAGTCGCTTTGGATAAAATCACCTGCTAAATGTAAAATATAATAGTATTTTAGTAAATATAATATTATCACACTTTATTATTTTGTTTATTATTTTGTTTTTATTAAAACTATAAATAAAGTGCAATAATATTATTATCACTGTTATTAATTAAGTTTTTTTATAGTTATATTTAATGGGTCACACTATGTGCAGTGTGAGCACCAAACCAAGTCTCCAGGTGCTCTTATGAGAACCAGGCTGAAAAACTTATGTGCACCCCTGCTTATAACCATAACCTTTTGCATTTTTATTTTATTTAGTATATATAAAATATATTATTACCAGTACAATTAAAAAAAGAATAATTTGAGTTTTTTTTTTGTTTTTGTTTGTTTGCTTATGCTGTAATATTCCTCATTTGTAAGTATGTCTGGTATGTTTTAAAAATGTTTGTTATATGAGCAATATCAAACAAGCAGACGTGAGATATGGCTGTATATCGGCACAGCTGTGATTCGGCCGTAGGTATCAGTATTACATCAATTTGACGGCGCGAGTGTGTGAATACATAAACAAAATAACAATGGAGGGTCTTTAAAAGCTCTCTTTTGTGCAGAACTACTTCCTTCCGCCACAGATTCAAATCTAAAGTTGACAGTTTAACAGCTGAGCCCAAGCCTCTGTTATTAATTGCAAATCGTCACTTTAGAACTAGTAATGAAGGAACATTGAGTTGCTTCATTAAAAGCTTATTGTATTACTGTGGTAAAAGCAGTGTATTATGTGTAGTAGAGTATTATGAGAGAGAGAGAGAGAGAGAGAGAGAGAGAGAGAGAGAGATTGACTGAGCGAGTGTGATTACCTGCATCTGATACAGCATTCATTCTTCAGACAGGGCTCTCAAAAGTTATAGCAAAAGTTTAGAGTGAGATTACATCTGTTAGGGGAGGGGCCACTCAAATGGGAGGAGCCACTTAAAGGGGAGGAGCCACTCAAATATTTGCAGCACCCAATTCTCTCAAGTTTTTGCTCCTAATTGACCAGCACAAACTGGTAAACCTGATAAAAGACAGACAAATTCATCCAAATGAAATAAACAGATTTATGCATTTCAAAAATACAAATGTATCAAAACTAAAAAGAAATTTTGCCACAAATGAGTCAACTGAACAGCAATACTCATTGTACATACTGTTCACATAGAGTAGAACTGCATAACTTGCCCTGCAGATGTATGTCAAGTTGTGTGTGTGAGTGAGAGAGAGAGAGAGAGAGAGAGAGAGAGTACACATTTTATCTTACTTTTTTTTTCTGTTGTAAGTGTTTGTTGCACATTTTGATGCCTGGTGACAGGGGTAGAGGGCTCCCACATAAAGCACCATCAGGATTATAGCGTTTTTTTGGTTTTGTTCAAACCCACCAAGGAGAAAAATCTCTCTGCATCTGCATTTGAGTGGGGAAGCCACAGTGTTTTATTTATTTATTTATTTATTTTTTTACTTTTATTTAAACAAACACAAAACAAAATAACACAAATTGCCTGACACACAACAAAGATATACAAACAAAAGTATACATAAAATGATAACAAAGCATTGTACCGCAAACAAAAACTTGCAACAGGACCGACAGAGAACAGAGAGAAAACAGAAGACAAAAAGAAATATCTCTGGAGACACTAGTATCACATTTAGAGGCATTTATGCTGTCCAGATATGGTGTCCAAATACGGTTAAAAGTATCAGTTGTAGAGTGAATAAAACATGTTAGAAGCTGTACTTCTACTTCTAACTGTGGAGTGCGGTTATAATAATAATAATAATAATAATTATAATAAACTTTATTTTCTATAGCGCCTTTAAAGGTACATCTCAAAGCGCTTTATGCAGAAGAAAAGATTGAAAAAATAAATAAATAAATAATAAACAATAATAACAATTAAAAGTAAAATAAACATTGTCCATATGACACAAAGAAATCACTTAACAGCTATTCTGAAAAAATATGTTTTAAGAACAGATTTGAAAACACTAAAAGATTAAGCCTGTCTGATCTCAGAAGGAAGAGAATTCCAGAGTTTTGGTGCACAAGACGAAAAGGGCCGATCACCCATAGATCGTAAACGAGTAGGGGTACCACTAAAAGACCAGAATCAGAGGAACGGAGATCGCGACTTGGAGTATAAACAGTTAACAGTTGAGACAAATAATGTGGTGCCAAACCATGCAAAGCCTTATAGGTTAGCATGAGAATTTTAAAATCAATCCGAAATCTGACAGGGAGCCAATGCAATGACTCTAAAACTGGAGAAATATGCTCGCTTGTCTTGGTCCTTGTCAGAATTCTAGCAGCTGAATTTTGAACTGACTGCAGCTTACTTAAGGTGGTTTTAGAAACCCCAGCAAGCAAAGCATTACAGTAATCGATACGGGAAAAAACAAATGTGTTTATCAATTTTTCAGCAACCGAAAGGGATAACATGGGGCGGAGTCTTGCGATGTTTCTGAGATGAAAAAATGAATTTTTAACTGTATTCTGAAGATGAGGATCGAAGGTTAGATTAGTGTCAAATATCACTCCCAGATTTTTTTATTTATTTTGAGAGTTATAGCTTCCTCTCTCAAGATGGGCGCATTTAGAAGTTTTCTCTGTTCATCTGAAATAACTTGGGAGAGTTAGGCAATCAAAGAATGACACCATAGAATCATGTTTTTGGGAAGAGTAGTATGACTGATAGAGAACAGAGTAAAATTGTTTAAAAGTATTATTAATGATAGAAGAATCAAAAGAATGCACTCCCTTGGGGGTCTACTATAGAAGTAATAAATTGTGAATCGGATATAGACTTTGTCAAATGAGCTAAATATTTACTAGGTTTATTACCCCATTCGTACAGCTTTTGCTTTGAATATAATGCATTTGAATGAGACTGATGGGTTAGCAATGAATTTAAAGAAGCTCGGAGAGCACTTATTTTTTCTAAAGAAGCTGGAGAGGGAAAATTCAAGTAGCTGCTAGTGGCAATATTTAACTCTGACTCTAGGTGTTTCTGTTTTTCTGACTGTTTTGTTTTTTTGGTTGTAAGGTATGAAATAGCAAGGCCTCTAATATATGCTTTAGCTGTCTCCCAAATAAGTGAGGGATTACTTGTATATTCCGAGTTAATAGATAGAAATATCTTAAACTCTGAATTAAAGTATGAAATAAATTTATCATCTTTGAGTAATAAATTATTAAATCTCCAACTTCTGACAAGTCAAACATCTAGTGCCACTGTCATATGATCAGAGACGACAACATCTCCTGTGTTGCAGTGTAAGATTGCATGCATTATTGTCTCAGGAGCAAAGAAATAGTCGATCCTAGAGTGACAATTATGTGGGTGAGAGAATCAGTGCTTTTTATGAAAGCCCTCTACCTGTCATCAACACATCAAAATGTGCAACAAACACAACAGAAAAAAACATTTAGCTATAAGCTGAAATGTGTACTTTCTCTCTCTCTCTCTCTCTCTCAATTTCAATTCAATTCATATTGCTTTATTGGCATGACATATTTAGATATATATTGCCAAAGCATTGTACATAGAATAAAAACAACAACAAAAAATACATACAGGTGCGTCTCAATAAATTAGAATGTCGTGGAAAAGTTCATTTATTTCAGTAATTCAATTCAAATTGTGAAACTCGTGTATTAAATAAATTCAATGCACACAGACTGAAGTAGTTTAAGTCTTTGGTTCTTTTAATTGTGATGATTTAGGCTCACATTTAACAAAAACCCACCAATTCAGTATCTCAACAAATTAGAATACTTCATAAGACCAATAAAAAAAACATTTTTAGTGAATTGTTGGCCTTCTGGAAAGTATGTT
>JAFVLL020037435.1:49531-112541 GCA_021397915.2 Tor tambroides | reverse complement strand
CCGTCCGATATCGCTGATATCGACAACCTAGAGGGTGCGGCTGACATGGAGCGGGAAGTGAAGCGGAGGAAATATGAGTGCTCCACTTGTGGCCGCAAGTTCATCCAGAAGAGCCACTGGAGAGAGCACATGTACATCCATACGGGAAAGCCGTACCGCTGCAGCGCCTGCGGCAAGAGCTTCTGTCGGGCCAACCAGGCGGCGCGGCACGTTTGCATGAATCTGGGCTCGGAGCCAGCGTACACCATGGTGGACCGACAGAGCATGGAGCTGTGTGCTGCTGACGACTCCAGCCAAATGGAGGCGCTGTTTCTCGGCTCTTCTGGGAGACCGTACAAATGCAATGTGTGTGAAATGACCTTTTCCAGCCCCAATGAGGTGATCAAGCACCTGTGCTTCAACCAGGGTGTGCTCTCGGGCGCAGCGGCGGGAGAAATGGGCGTCAGTGGGCTGAACAGTGACAGCCTGGCCAAAGACGAAGGCTCGGATTCATCCAGCGGTGGGCCGTTGATAGCGCCCATCAAAACTGAGGAAGTCTTTGTGGAATAGCTTCGCATTCATCCACTTCAGAGTATTGTTTTTTTAATTGTATTGCATTTGTGGGTAAATTATGATCAGAAGTTAAGCTACAGATGGAAAATTCTGTTATATGGTTTCTTTTTTCTGGGAATTTTACTTCTACTGAAAAGTTCTTCTACTTTCTGCTTTTTTTTTTTTAACACTCATACATTCATTTACTATATTTATAACAGATTTACAGTAGGTTTATTCCAACAAGTCAAATTCCTGCTTAATTCTGTATTACTTTCAAGGGGTTTATTGCTTACTCGGGTCATTTGTAGTTTGTGTTGCGGTTAAAGCTCTTCCTCTGCCTAACGGTCTACAGGAAAAGGATGTAGTGAATTGCTGAAATCCTGCGTTTGTCATAGTGCAGATCAGACATAGACCTCATTAGGTTGGATTGGTAACTTGATGGAATATTTAAAATATTAAAGCCACAAAATGATTAGTTCATGGGTACAGCACCAAAATTTCTTTTGAAAATAAAAAGAAATGTCATTTTCTGAGCAGCTAAATGTGGGTCTTGGTTTAGGATGAGTATTCACTACCTCAACCGGTTTCAGACATGCAATATCAGACTTGCCTGAAATTTGCATCAAAGGGTCGAGGATCAAAGTCAACTTTATCTTCCAGTGCCTCCGAGGAGTTACACAGATCTCAAAGTTTTTCTTTCTGACGCAGTTTCTAATTTCTCATTACATGCTTTGGGTTAGCAAGAGCAAGGTGTAATTGTAGATAACCTTCATGCGGTGCCAGATTACCTGTCGAACATCATTTATATTGTTAATGTGACCCACAATATATTTGCCTAATTATCCACTTTTGTCAGTTTGTTACAGTGCTTTTTTCGTGCCAATGCCACCTAAATGAGAAACATCCATGCTGTAAAATTGGTCAGTGGCAGCAGCTCATCGGCAGTCTGGTTGTGTTGCTTTCACTGTGGTTCGACGTGTTTACAGTTGTGCTGTGTGTTCAATCAAAGTTGTTACTGTGTGTGAATTTAGAAAACACTGTGGCCAATCATACACATGTACATAACATTGCTTGAAGGGAGATATTTCTGTCACTGTTCGCTGATTTAATTTTGCCATGAAATGATTTGCTTGAATATGCTCTTAAATTCCTTATTTTTGAGTTTTATATAACTTTTCTAATTTTATTTACAAAGAATTTTATAATCTTAGAGGTTGTATATTGTTCAATGCATTTACTGTAGAATATTATCCATTATAGTGTAGCACAAGTGTGTGTATATTTGTCATCTCTGCATCGGCTGTCTTTGTTTTAATGAAACTGACAGTGAGGTCATGCTGTAAAAGCACTGATATCTACTAAAGATCCCTGACTACTTTCATCAATATTCTTGTGCTACATCAGGAAACTTCTGTCATTTAAAACCAGGGCGATTTACATTCAGTGCTAAATATTTCTTCCCTCTCTCTCTTTGTAAAGACCTTGTAGGAATTTATTGTAAGAGCACTGTGAGTTAAGTTACTACTGAATAGATAATTAGAGCCCAGGAATGACCATTTGCTTAATTTTGTTACAAAGATTTTTTTTTTTTAAAACTGTAATGTTAATTTTTCTCATTTGTAATCATACATCAGGCGATGTCATGCCTTTTTTCCTGTAGTATTGTTACAACTCTTTATTATTTGTACATATGCAAGTTGTTACTCTTTGAGGCAGTTTTAGGAAGGAAGGGGTAAAGGTGCCCCCTCAAACGCACAGACCCCAAAGCCAAGGCAAGCATACTGTGATCTCTCGCTCCTCAGGAACATGAAGAGTTGTCTCTGGAAAAAATACTTCCTTTGCATTTTCATTGTGAATAATGAAAATAAATCCTTATGTTTTTGAAATGTGTATTTATTTCCTTAATATACACTACTGTTCAAAAGCTTGGGTTAAGGTTTTTTATTTTTTTTATTTTTTAGATGAGCCACAAGATGGCACCATTGGGTTTTTTATGTGGTGCCTCTACACCAAAACTTGCAAAAACTTAATGAACTGTAACTGCGTAAATATTACCAGCATTTATGCCAATTCAGTTATGTATACTACTTAGTTTACGTTTTCTCTATCCCCACACTTAGCAATACGCACAAACAGAACAAAGGGCAATGAAAAGGCGAGCTTGATTTACACTAGCTTTATTTGAATGAAATATAGACATGATTTGTATCCATACTATTAACAGCTTGAAGAATACAAAAAGTGGTGAGGCTCATGCTACTGGTATATAACGTTCCTTAATGCTTTCATTGGTTATTTGTTAATATTACAATATGACTTAAGGTACATAGGTATACAATTTTTACAAATGTTAAAGGAGCTTCACAGTAGACTGTATTATAAAAAGCTAAGAAAAGAATGTGAGTGGGCTGTTCATTCAAAGCGTGACAGTAGTAGCAAAGCAGTTTTTTTTTTATTATTCAAGATAATGCACCCTGTGCAGTCTCTGTCATTTGCAGACTTTCTGAATGTTAACCAGTACACATTTCGACTGCTCGAATTTTGGCATATGCGTTTTTATAAAAAAAAAAAAAAAAAACCCAACACACTTTTTATTAGAGACCAAAGACCTGAATTTACTTGTACTAAATTTTACTTTACAGTTTGCCACCATCATCATCCAAATACACAACTGCCACACATTTACATTTGATTTTGAAATGCTTTCCTTGTCATCCTGTCTGCATGTATGGCTATAATATACTCATTTCAAAGAGACTGACAATAGGCATCTACCACGTCTTTCAAAGAAATAACAGTCCTTGATAGAGATTAGGAATGCAAAAAATATTCTACACTATATTACTGAATACCCACATATCTGTGAATTAAAAGCACGTGTAACATGTGTTGGAGTTTACCAATACATGGCATTAATACAATTGTCCTTGCACAATTCTCTCACAATTTTCTTTTAACCTCAGGTGCATTTTTGGTGTTGAAACATGCATTCGCTAAGGCCGTTAAACAGTGAATTGCACATGTACGTTGAGGACAATAAAATGTCTTTTTCTAAACGTTCCCTACTCATGCAGGCGTTTATCATCATCGTGATCATCTATTTTCACAGGGTACCACTAAAAGCAAATCAAACTGAACATCAGACTCTTAAAATCTCAAATGTCACACATTAATCGTGAAGTCATTCATCGTGATTGTACATGATAAATATACATAACAAAAAGAACATTTCACAGTAAGGGACGAAGAAGTGGTATATCTACAGTGAGAATGGAGATGATAAGAGCTGGATATTGTGTTCACGGAATTTTACCTCATTTTCACATTACAGCCACAGCATATTATGCACTTTTTCACTTGCTATAGCTGTAGAGGGTGTATCTGTACCATGTTTGTTAAAATTACTTAAGTATTTTGTAGTGTTACACCAGCATGACATCATGATTTAAATGGTTGTTTTAGAAGGTTAGAACATGTTTGAGAGGGTTGAGAGAATATTTTAGATATAAATACAATATACAAAATAACAACCCTCCTACTGCAACACCACAGACACACATATGCTCATACAAGAACCACTCATACATAAACTCTCCATTCGACAGACTGCTGACAACTAATAAAAAAAGAAAATGTTCATCACATAAAGTTACAGGTGGGAAAATAGCATCTGATGCAGTTTGGCAAAATACAGAAAATTGGGAGTAGGTGACATCCCTCAATGAGTCCAGTGAGGCGAGACACCTCGTGATATGGCAGCTGAGTTATGGGGAATTTGGGAAAAGGATAAGAGGGATGAATGGATGGATTAAAGGAGAAAGAGAAAAGGGAGATTGGCCTTGAGTCTCTTGCTCTGGGAGTTGGTACAGAGCACCGTCTCTTCGTGTCCTCCATGGCTGCCACCCACTTTCTGCTTTCCGGAAAGCTCTGTGCCCCAGTCATGTGACCACTTTTTACATGCAGACTGCAAGACAAAAAGGAAATGGTGAGAAAAAAAGAACAATTCTAGCACATCAGCATTTTGTTTGCAATATGTTTTGAGCTTACTCATGTACAATGCTAATTCTGCTAATGCTGATTCAAATGCTATTTCAAAACTGCAATGTGCACTCTTTTCTTTTCTCACAGCTCTTTAATCAATTAGGATGACAAGCTACTATCCTATTATGTTACTTTGTCACCCATTATTTCACAGGAATGGCTCTTTCCATCTGCACTGCATCTTCTGTGCCTCCAACCACTGTCTGGCTCTGTTTGTATGACTCAGCACAAGTAACCAAGGCAAAGGGGGCACAGAGAGAGAGAGAGAGAGAGAGAGAGAGAGAGAGGAGAGAGTGAGCAGTGCACAAAAGCTCATGCTGCGATGCTATATTTCACCAGCCTCTGCTCTACTGCAGTGCTGCATTAGCAGTCATCAAACATTTATCAGACACACCCAGGTCTCTTCTCTCATCCCCTTCCTTCTTTTGGTCACGCTTTACATTAGGGCACTTGTTTTATTGTTTTTTTTTTTTAAATTTTATAGCAAATGCAAATAACCATTTTAAAACATAATATGTGTCATGAGGATAATATGTTTACATGTCTTTGACAAGTCAGACTAATACAATAATTCATCTTTTTAAAATATCATGTAAACACAGTCGTACTAACAGACTTAGTAATGCAAGTGTAGCTTGACTTTGTTAAGCATGTAAAAACATTAAACTACAATTGGCCTCAGCACTGTGCACATCCTCCGAAAGACAGGTAGCGTGGAACATACATTTAACCCTTCAAATATGTTTATGTATTTTGATCAAATATTTAAAGGACAGATGAAGACTGTAGTTTGACTACCCAAAAACTTGCTCTAGCTCAATTATAACGGCACGTGTAAATCTACTATCTGTAATGTAGTATTACCCTTCAAATGTTATAAGCCAGTATTCTATAATAAGAATTTCTTGGGAAAACTGGCATGAAGAACTAAATGAAGTACTGTATAAGACTATTTAACTATTAAAAAAATAAATCTTGCAATTAAGTTTTATTCTCTCTGTTCATATGCTGATATGACACTTCTAAGGGTTGTATTTGATTGTACAGTGTATCTTATCAGATGAATTAGTTCTCTAACTACATTGAAGGCTTTGATGAGTGGAAGAGAATAAGAGAGTGCATTAGGGAGGGAGTGGAGAATTATACTCGGTCTTTCACCACAAGTTCATCTCTCTTCACACGGCTTCCCTTTAAGACCCAGCATACAAAGTGAAGGGTCAGGCAGCGGCATTCCTGCTTTGATATCGAAGGTCCCTTGGTTACTGGTACATGGAACAAAAGCTTTTTCATCTCTCCAAATGGAAATCTACCCCTAATAAAACTAAGATCCACTGAGGTTTTTAAAAGGGCACCATGCAAAAACTGTGACAAGGAATATGGAACTTTCTTTTTGGAACTCTGATGGACAAAACCACCTTTAGAAACATTGTAATATTTTTTTATATAACTGTTTTGCTTTACATTTACAAAAATAAAAATAAAATGATCAGTTTCACTGAATTAATAAAGACTAACCTGCTCATGACACTGTGACAACCTCTGTGGAGACCGGCTCAATCTCATTCCCGACCTCCTCCATCACCTCTTCCACTGCAATGGCATTTTCTGTCTTCCCAGTAGCAGTCTCCAGTTTGGCAGGTACATTTTTAGCATCTGTCTTTTGACAATCTGGATCTCTGGATTCTCCCTGGTTTGTTGTCTCCTGTGTTGAAACCTCTGTTTGAGGTTCTTCCAAGTCTTTTTGAGGATTGTCTTCTAATGATTCCTGGCCCTCTGAACTTTCTTCTTTCGTGTTTGTCTCAGTTTCTTGAACAGGTACATCATCTGCATTTATGACATTTATGACACCAACGTTAAATTCCTGTGCAGTCTCAATCTGTACCTCCTGTGCCATTTGACACTGATCAGCCACAATCTGGTCTTGACTTGCATCTATAACAGATGTTTCTGTCATCTTTTCTTCTGGTATGGCTTCTGAAACCTCTGAAGCTTGTGTCTCTTGCTGGATTTCTGTTGGCACTTCCTTAGGATGTGATTCAACTTGACTTTTTCCTTCTTCACTTTCTGTGGTCCCACTAAGCTTTTTCTCTTCTGCTTGCTTAAGTTCGACTTCACTTTTTGTTACCTCTGTTTCATGATGCACATCTTCCACAGAGACTGTGGCAACCTCCTCATTTTGAGGTTGGATTTCATCTGTGATAGAAACCGTGACTGTTTCTGTAATCAGGATGGTGTCGTTGACTGTTTTCATTGGTTTCTCAGTAACAATGCGAGTTTGTTCATCATCATCTTTGCAGATATCGTCAGATGCTTTTGGCTTCTCTGGGCTTGTTTCTAGTGGAGCTTTTTCCTCCGAAACGATTTCTGTTGAAGTTTTTTCCTCAATCATTCCAGAAACCACTGGGGCCTCTTCAAATTTGACATCGACTGATGTGGTACAGCTTTCTACCTTCTCAGTAGACACTTTTTGTTCTGCATGTGCTTCAGCAAGGTTCTCTACAACATTTTGAATGACCTCTTGCACAATAACACTGCTTTTTTTCTCAATGATTTCTGCTTCTGTCACTTGGGTTGCCTGGATCACTTCAGTTTCTTCTTTCACATTCTCAACTTCTTCAACCACAACACTAACTTTCATTGAGGTTACTTCTAAGCTTCTCTCAACAACTTCTTGAGCAGAGCCAACCTCAGCATCACTCACTTTAACCTGGATTTTGTGGTCATCTGCGGGAAGAACAAGAGGAACATTTTCCATAACAGTTTCATGAGCTAGATCTGCTGAATGGGATTCTGTCGTCTCAGATGTTGAGCTTGTAACACAAACAGTCTCTTTGATGACTGCAAATTCTTCAGTGGCGGCTACAACAGGAATGGGATCTTCTGTAGTCCCAGCAGTTTGAGAAGCAGGCACCTCTGGAAGGGTTGCCATGACCTCCTCTGTTACAGCCATGGCAACTCCCTCCATAGATGCTACCTCAACTGTGGCTTTAGCTTCTTTAACATCCTCCAGTTCTTGCACTTTCTCACCTTCAGCAACAGCAACAGCAACTTCAGTGACTTCTACAGTTTGGGCACAGACTGACTCTTCAACAGTTGGCTCCACAGGACCTGCAGCCTCAACCTGAGGGGATTTTTCTGCCACCACTGGCTCTTCAAGAAACTCTGGTTCCTGTTGTACATCATTGATGAGTGCTACTTTGACTGCTGCTACTTCTTGGAGATCAGTCACAGTCTCAGCTTCAGGTGTCTCCTTTATCTCTTCAAACTGTGCTTTCTCCTCAACCGCATTTTCTTTGAGCTCTGTCTGACCTACACTCATCTGAGCCTCATGAACCTCATCCTCAGTCATACTGGCCTGTTCAGGCTCCTGTGTTTTGTCTTCAACAGGCAACTCTGTGACAAGCACCTGGCTAACAACTGTTACCGACTCCACCGAAGGCTTCTGAGTGAGGCTTACTTCCTCCACCACCTTTATTTCACTAGTGTCAAGGCCAGTGCAAACAGAAGTTGCCTCTGTTTTCTCATGTGCAACCAAGACTGTTTTTTCTTCCTTGATAGCTGACTCGACCAAAAGAGCATCAGTGGTGACTGCAACTACTTCTTCCTGTTCCTTAGTCATGGTGACAGCCATGGCACTTGTGGTAACACTGATCGTTTCCACAGCTTCTTGTAGTACAACATCTGCCTTCTTCTCTACACCATCACCTGGGACAGGAGTTGTCTCACCTGATGTAACAGGTGATGCTGTAACGCGTGATACAGCAGAAACCATTTCAGTCTCCTCTACTTGTTCAAGGGCCGTAACTGCTTCTGATGTGAGCTCAACAATGTCCTCTGCAATAGTGTTATCAGTCGATTTAGGTGTGGCAGCTGTGTCTCCTTCTTCGGGTATGTCACTCAGTTGCTTTCCCTCCGTCTCATCCTCAACATTTTCCACAGTGGTTGAGATCCAAGATGGTGATCTATCCTCAGCTGAGGTTTTTGCCTGGGTGACTGGTGCAGATTCTTGCTTCACTTCCTCTGCCTTAACCTCAGCTTCTGCAGCTGGTTCATTGTCATATTCTGAAAGAGGCACCACAGCTGGAGTGTCAGAATCATCCTCTGCAGAGCCGACATCAGAAGAGATCTGTTCTTGTTTACCGTCAGACTTCTTCTTCCTGCGTGGAATCAATTTCCTCAAAGAGAAAGAGGATTCTTCTTTGGGGGCTTCACTGTCAGAGGTTGTATGCTCTGCGCCTGAGGCTTCATCAGACTTGTCTTCTGCTTTAGGTTTCTTTCTGTGGGTTACCAGCCTTTTGAAAGATTCCCAGGTAGACACAAGTTCTTCTTCTGGTTCAGGTGAAGAAGCCAAATTCTCATGGTCAGCTTCACCAGAGCTTACAAGAGGGGACTCAGCGGTCTTTGTCTGCTCTTCTCCTGACTGCTGCACTTCTTCCTCAATCTTAGGTTCTTCATCATCAGAATCAGACATCTTTCTGGCCCTCTTTTTAGCTGACCCCACACAAATAAGGGCTTCCCAGGACACAGATGTATCCATTTTTCTTTTTGGTTCCTCTGCAGCTGGTTCAGGTTTCTCGACTTTTGGCTCAGCTTTTGCTTCTGCCTGTGACTCTTCTTTAGACTCAGATGGTACCTCTTCAGAAGGTTTAGGCTCATCAGTTTTCTCATCAAAGACGGCACTCTCAGTTGAAGATAGGGTAGAAGATTTGGGTTTGTCTCCAGGTGCTTCATCTTCGCTCTCAGAAGGCCTTTTGACACGTTTTTTTGGAGTGACTAGTTTTTTGAAAGAGGACCAAGGTAAAATTCCATCTTTCTTCTTCTCACTGTCCGAAGTGACTGGTTCACCATCAGCCTCTATGGCTTGAGCCACCTCGGCTTGAGCCACCTCATCTTGAGGTACCTCCCCTACAAGATGCTCACCAGATTCTTCTGGAGAAGATGCTCCGCTGTCAGGTTTCTGAGGCTCAGCTGACTCAGTGGATGACTGGATGTTTTCAGCAACTGGTTCACTTGATTCTGTTTGCTTTGAGTCTGCTTCTTTCTTACTCTTCTGCTTTTTGGATGAAAGCTTTTTTAGCCCTGCTCCTGTAAACAGCTTCTTAAGTGGGCTTCCTTGAGCCTTGGATTTCTCCTGAGATGACAGGATTTCAGCTTCAGTTGTTGCCACTTCTGAAACATCTGGCTTGTCACTTGTTGGTTTTGAATCATCGGTGGGTTGAGCTTCAACAGCAGTTTCAGCAGCTGGAGCTTCAGCAGTCTCAGTCTGAGTCAGAGTTTCAGCTTCACTTGTAGCCTCATCTTCAACTTTAAGTTCTTGTGGCTCTTCTGTCTCAGTGGAAGTTGTTTCAGTTGTCATTTCAGCTTTAGTTTCAACCTTTTCTGAAGGTTTCTCTGTCTGCTCACCCTCAGCTGGTTCTTCCTCTGCGTCCACTTTAGGTTCCTCTGTACCCTCAATAACACCCTCTATTGTCTCCTCAGTTTCCTTAATGTCCTCCTCTGCAGACTTTTCCTTGACCTGTTCCTCATCTTTCGGCTTTTTAAAGCTTGCCTTCTTCCGCAGATTAGAAAAGATTCCCTGAGTGAAAAATCTCTTAAAGGGACTCTGTGTCTCTTGAGAGGGTGGACTTGTGGGTGATTCATTTGGCGCTTCTGGCTCTGGTTCTTTCTCTGATATTGTCTCCATTTCTTCAGCAGATTTTTCAGTCACCTCCTCACTGACCTTTTCAATCTCTGACGGGGCATCAACTACAGTTTGGTCAGCTGGTTCTTCTGCCTTATCGGTCACTTCTTCAGTCGTGGCCTCTTGCTCTTTTTCTGTAGTTTCTGGTGATTTGTCTTCCACAGATTTGTCTTCCTCTGTTGCAGGTTCCTCTTTCTTTTCCTCAGAAGTTGCATCTGCACCACTCTCTGCTTCTTTCACTGTCAGCAGTTGCACAGGCTCAGTCTTCTCATTCTTGTCTTTCTTCAGTGTGAACTTGAATCCAACGAAACGGAAGATCTTCTTGAAGCCCACCTCATTCGCCTCCTCTTGTTTTTCCTCTACTGCCTTCTCTTCTGCAGTTGTAATTTCATCTGCATTTTCAGAATCGTCTCCTTTCTCTCCATTAACCTGAGGGGCAACCTCTTCTTGATGCACCTCAGTTGTTTCAGGGCTGTCTTCTTTTTGGGTGATGGTTTCCGCCTGGCCAACTGTAATGAAAAATACGCAAAGTTTTAGTAAAGTTTTTAGTATATTTATTTCAGTTACAGTATTTCAAGTTACCCAAGTTCACACTTATGAAATAGCATAAATAAAATCATCATCATTCATTAAATATCATAACACTCATAAAGTCTTATAAAACTCATTTGTCTCTTATGGATAGCTAGTTCTCAACAGGACTAAGTGTAGAAAAACAAGTTAAGAGTTATAAAAGCAAAGTACATGATCTAGTGATATAATTAATTCAAGATGGAGGGCTGTGGCAATTGAAGGAAATCAGAGCCACATTTCTAGAAAACCTGCAAAAACATTTTCACCCCCTGTACAGATTTAATCAGGCATATGATGGCAATTTGATATTAAGTTTACATTTTCTGGTCTCTTTCTTGTGAGTACCAACAAAAAAAATTATAAGCTGGGGAATGATGACAACATTTAACATCAAGGCAACCAGGGGAAATTTCCATGTTATAAGCTTCACAGTTATGCAGGCTATGTTGCCAAACTTTTGGACTATGAAATTGACCTTATTTAATAAAGCACAGCAAACACATAATGATATCACTTTATTAATCTTCATTAAGCCTGTATATTTGCCCAGTTCTTAAGCTTACGAAGACAAAATGAAATAAAATTGCAACAGGTGGGATAAACAAGAGAACAAACACTCATAATGTCTTGAATTCCTCCCTTGCCTATCTGTGTTTTGACAAGAGTGGGTTGGTTTTGAGGGTGTGGGGCTAGGAAGAGGGAGTTGAGTTCGCATGTGTGAGCCTCCTAGAGGCCCAGTTTTCTTTTGACATCCAACCTAGCAAGGGACTGTTCACATCTGGATCTGCTTGCTCTTGCTCTGGGGTCTGAAACCCACCCAGTGACTTTAAAAACAAATTCCAAGCATTTTTAATGCATGGATAACACGTTACTTGGCTTCCTACACACTTGTATGACACAGTCTGAGATAAAGGGGCAGCAAACCATTTATCTACCAAAACAACTTAAGCCAGAGATCAAAATGATTTATAAATTGTTCTAGAATGATTTTTTTTTTATGTGACTGGTAAAGTCTTGGACTGATTACCCTAACCTTGAAAATCTTACAGCGAAATGACAGGAATGGCTTATATTTACAGCCTGCCATCATATCAGACTCTTAGAACAACATACAGTCATTAAAATAAAATACTGATGCTCTTTATGCTGTTGTGGTCACTCGCTTACATTTATCAGGCCATTTTCTGTTGGTTTAAAACAAAAAAGAAGCTCTGTGTTTTCGATGTATGCTTTAAATTTAGTTAAGCACAAACCAAATCCCACAGTTCAATGGTACAGGGATGCAATAGCATCCCCATCCCCCTACAATACAACAAACCATCCCCCCCACAGACCAAAACAAATTCTAAACTTCAGTTTAGGAAGACTGTATTGTGTTGTCCTCTTTGTCTTACAATGGGCCCCTGTTTTTTTTTTCCTGCTTTGGCTAAAAGGGGTGGGGGGCCCACACTATTGTCCATCCTGGAACTTAAACTACCATGATGAAAATTCTTGTTGTAAAATGTGAAAGGGGCATTATGGGAAGCCATATAGAATGACAGATAGAACTTTCTCAGTCTTGGTGATATGGAAGACTGATTAGCAAAAAAAATTAGCAAATCTTATAGTTTAAACATTCCTGGTTGTGCAGAAGTGTTAGAATAAATGTAAAGTTTGAATCAAAATGTCAGAGTAGTACGGTAATTAGGCAAACATTTAGAAAGAGGTCCGCAAATATAATTAAACTAAAAACCCGCCTTAAACATGCAGTCTCTTTTTTTCTCTTGACAGATCTGCAACTACAGATTATATGCTCTTAATTCATCTTTACATCATTTGACAAACATCTCCTTTGGGTACATTCCAGGAGGTTTCGTCTTACACTGTGGTAATGTTTTAACTATGACGGACACACATTTTCATGCAAAAAGACACTGCCTCACACAGCTGGAGACGGGGAGGTGCTGTATATGTGCAAATGTATTTTTACATGAGTGCAAAAGACAAAATGGGTCAAAGACTTGGTGAAACCACCAGTCGCCCTACATTTGCCTTTGTCTCAATGGTGGCTCAGACTGGGGAAACTCGAGCCAAGGAATCTGATAGCGTGTCTGTTGTGGCTGTTAAAGTGTGGAACTGTGGGTGAGCATTTTGGAATGGGTGGGGGCAAATGCCATCTGAAATCACAGTGCTGTGATAGTCTAGAAAGACGGGGGAGGGGTGGATGTTTGTTGAGATGGGTCTGAGGTAATGGTCAACAACCCCCTACCCCTTGCTGTTACATGCAAATACAGGCTGTTCATTAGCGGAGTTTGTGAGTTTAGGGAAGTTACAGGAAGAATCAGCAGTAGACCAACTGTCGGACCCCTACCAGGCCACCTCCCACACTAAATAACAACACTTTAGTGATTCCCTTTGACATAGATGTGAATCATGAAACAATCCAGATTCCATTACTTTTACTATCAATATCCACTTTTGGAAGTGGGTAGTGGTGAATAACTACATTACATAAACAGAAAATGAATAAACCTGGAATATTCTGCATATATGAAATTTAAGCCAACTAAAATAAAATGAAATGATCAATTTAGGAAAAAACATAAATATAAGAACATCCGCACAAAATCCTAATAAACATTCCCAGCTAATCAAAACCCTCTCTGAAGTCATTTGCAGCAGGTAATCAATTCCATACACCCACACCACCTCTCGAGAACCCTGACTAAGATCTGAGGGGCTTAAAAACTCATTAAAATTCCTAAAAAGAAGGACATCTGAGACCACTGAAGCCCATCAGATCTGAACATTTCCAAGAATTCTATATAGTACACGTATAAACCCACCAACTGTACTGTTTTCTCATACTACATGAGATGTAGAACAGATAAACCCTTCTAAGGTTCAGGTTGGTCTCCCATACTTAAAGGTTAATGTTTCACATTAACCGACTAGAGATATGACTTCACTACTCTAAGCATCACTGTAAGTATATACAGAACTATTTTTTGTATGTATTTGTAAAAAAAACACTGAAACTTTTAAGGAATCCTTGGTGTTTCATATGTTCTAAGGCTTAATGAAATGCAAAATAATTAAACACATACACACAAGAATGTGGAGATATGTAAGTGAAAGCAATTAATTACTCAAAGGAAAAATCAATTAAATATTTTCTCATAAAAACAGATATTAAACAGTATTTAACAACATTGCCCTCTATGATGCCACAAGCTACAGATCAGGCAGACGATATTAGAATTTGTTCTCAAATTTAACTGATTACTTGAATAACAAATTTGTAATTTAACCCAGTAATAATAATAATCAAAATGTCAAGAATTTCCTACACAAACCATCTTAATTATTACTGCCCCCCACTGTCCCCTAATAACCATGGTATGCCTCAACTTTAACAAATCATAGATTTAAGATACATCTTACCTGTTAGAGTTATTGTCCCAAGCATTTCAGAAACTTTTGCAATTACTTTTCAGGAAAAAAAAAAAAAAAGTATTGCTGTTTAACTTTCGCTGAGAGTGATGCTTTTTGAACTCCCTTCTTGTAAAAGTCCTGCTTCCTCTCAGACTACAATCAGCTGATAGGCTTTAAGGCGACACTCTTGTTTCCCTCTCTTTCTCTGTCCTGTGAGCTCTTGTTGAAGCCAGGCGTCTCCTCTTCTGAGTTTCTGGGTGAGAATGAGGGGAGCGGGTGGGTAACACACATTTCAACAGACACTGACACATGTCCTATGTGGGACCACCCCACCCATGCCCCCCCTCCTCCTCCTCAGCTTTTCAGCTGTTCTCTGCCCCTCTCTACTGAATGAATTTCCCTCTTCCTTCCCCCTCCACTCCTCTTTACACACTCCCTCCACCCACCCACTCAAACTCTAACATTCCTTTACCCAACTTTTCTTTCACTGTTCAAAATGACAGAAATTGTCAAGCCATAGTTAAAATATGTGTTTGTGAAGAGAGGGAAGATTACTCAAGTTATCAAAGGCATTTCTGTACATGATGTTACACAGAGCTACATCTCCCCTTCCTGTCTCTCGTCCAAGGCGGCGGGATCCATATGACACATAAAATGTACAAGGGTGAAATGAGGACCTTCACAATATGTTCTCCTGCATCTTATCTTTCTGCTTCTTCTCCCTCTCACTCTACCAAGCTCACTCTTTACATCTCCTCTATATCACTCTCAGTCCATGGGCCTAAATACCAGCCATAAATACTTCCAACCAAAACTGTTTTACTTTTTTTTTTTTTGACATTGCCTTGACAAATCAGTCACAAAAACAAGAAGACAACACATCATGATTTCATTATTATTTACGTTTTAGTGGCTTACTGTGATGAATATTCCACATATAAGTTGCCGTAGAGTTTTGGAGAACAGAAAAAAATAAATAAATACAATCTAATTTGCACCATATATTGTGTTGCAGTATCTTGGCTACCAGCAAAACTGTTCAGAGAAACTGTATATAACTGCTCTTTATTTACAAAAGCTAATTTGACCTACATTAGTGAATTTTGGACCCTGAAAATGTCAACATATGCTAACACTCTATTTTATGACAAATACTATGTGTTTAATAAAAATGTCTCCCTTAATAAAATGATCTGTTCTTGTTCCTAAGTGAAAAGTTAGCAAATAAAGTGACTTTTAATTTCAAATTTGCGTCCCAGACTAGCTAGAGGAGTGCTAATGTAATGAGGCTGCCACTCTACAGTGCAAATGGTTCATTCAAAGTGTAAACTGAGGTAGCTTATTTCATTCAAGGTTTGTCGAAGGAGAATGGCTGAAGAATACCAGTGAGATTCCTCAACATACCAGGGTCTAATCAGACATCTCACACCTTGCCATTGTTCTCATGGAATGTGCGAATTCCAGCTAAAATCTTCTTCTAAATGGGTGATGACAACTCTAATCCAGTTTGGTCTGGATCCTACAGACTCATCTGGTTAAGACTGGTATTTTATCTCTCCTAACTAAACCAAAAGCTCTTTCTGTATCAGTCACTTTACCACAACATTAGTTGTACTGAAATGATTTGATTGCTATGTTATTGTGATGTTTTAAGTTACTGGACTGTAGCACTAGACATTAACTTAAGTGTTTGGGTGCAAAGCTAGAGGGGACAAGCAGGGCAAATTCTTCTTGAATAGCTGATGAATAGCCACCCTCAGACTTTATTGTGATCTATAGTAACAGACAGAGCCATGGGGCTCAGATCAGAGGGATTTGACATATGGGAAAGGCTTTTTGCCCCCAGTGACTCCATAGGAGTGGAATTCAATAAGCACATACTCTCTCACACTACAGACAGTGTGAGTCACTCCCTTTTTACTGTAATGGACATTCCTCAAAAGAGGAAGCTTGTACTCTACTTCTTCCTGAATGCATCACTTATAAGCGGAGTCATATTTGAAGATTTGGCCATGAAGACACAACTAACACAGATGGCCTATTCCAGCCTGATGTAGTAAGATGTGATAAAATACCAACAGCTAATCACAGTCATGGTCTGTCATGGTGAAACTGATACCCAGAATGACATCCATGTTATCTCTTGCATCAGGGAAACGTGATCAAACACAGAAGCGTGAGCAGTCAGCGGTCTGTTTTGGCTGGGAACATGTGGAGGTGGGCTTCCCGCTGGCCTGGGGGCTTGCAGGGGATGCTGCGACGTCATTGCAGACCCCAACTCACACACGTACACACATACTTCAACATACACACGCCCTCATCTGTGCACGCATTCCTTGGGCCAGGAAGATGATGTCGAAATAATGGGAGGAAAAGGAAATGAGAGCTGTGAGAAGATCTGGCCAGGATCAGAGGACTATCTCTAACTCTCCAGCAGTCTCCCGCTTTATACTTTCACCTGATTTCGCTCACTGGATTATCTTTAAAACGGCATCTCTGCATTTCGTACCTTCCTCCGTCTCTACATCTCTTATTTTATTCTTCCCGTTTCCTTTGTTTTCTATGGATAGAGGAAGCTGAGGAATGCTGTGCAGAAAGCATGCTCATTCTTTTGCGTCATTGCTTCCTCTTCCCTCACCAGTTTCCTTCGCTATTAGGTCATTTTCTTTCCCTGGGCTAATTTGTCACTTTTCAGAAAGGACACTATGACAATGACTCAGATTACTTGATAGTGCATAACTACTCCATGAGCTGTCACAGTGGTAGGTACAACTTGTTCCAGTGACATAATAATTCACCTCACAGTTGTAGCCCATTTGGTGCACCTACATAGAGTAAATAATACTGCAATATATTCTACCATTCAGAAATTTTTGGTCTGTATTTTTTTAATGTTTGACAGGTGTCTCTTGTGATCACCAAAGCTGGCTTTATTTGATCAAAAATTCAGTAATAATATTGTGAAATATTTCTATTTTAATATATTTTAAAATGTAATTTATTCCTGTGATGGCAAAGCTACATTTTCAGCGCCATTATTTCAGTCTTCATATTAAATCATATTAATGTGCTGATTTGATGCTTAAGAAACAAAGAAATCCTTTATGTGCTTACTATTTTTGTTACACATTTTTGTATGATTTTTTGATGAATAGAAAGCTATTTAAAACAGATTGTTTTTGTAATATTATAAATGTCTTTACTGTCACTTGATAAATTATATGAACATATGTTTGGCAAACTACTAGATCATGACATGACTTATCTCAACGACACAATATGAGACAATTACATTTCTTAATAATCACCCAATGGTAATCAGTTTGGGAGATTCTATGTAAACATGTTGTAATGTAAAACATCAAGCCAAAATTTGATTGTCTGAACTATGTATTCCCTGTCTACCTAAACCAAACCTCACTTTCAATATCCTTTTGTCAATATCCAGAGTCAGAATGAATGCTTAACAGCCAAACAATAATGAAACTAGACTCCTTTTCTGCTTTCACAGGGAAAACTCTTATTTCTTTTCATGTATGCACTCTGTACATCTCTGTTCATTTATACAGTTTTATTGCTGCAAATTAAAGGAATTAAATTACACTTAATCAAACACATATTCACACTCTCCCTGTGGTTTTCTCTTTCTGCCAAACCATTCATCGCTCCACACTTCTCACATTCCATTCTCATGTCATCTCAACTTTCCTCATCTGTGTGTTTCTCTGATCAACAGCATGAGTATTACTAAAACATACTCACAGTATCAAATGCTTACTCAGTCGAGAAAATCCCAAGTTACTAATAAATCTCAACACAAGAAATCAGTATAATCTGTATGTGGTTTCAAGAGACTCTGCTGACCTGAATAGTTTTTATTTTAAACTAGAAAACAAGTGCTTAATCAAAATAAAAATATGTTTATAATTTTCCAGGAATCTGACCTCAAATCATACTGCAGTTCTGGAAAAGTGATTCTGAGAAGTGAATTACTGACCACACACACACACAGTCAAAATCAAATCACTCTCTTGGAGTAAAATTCTAAACACCAATAAAAAAGCTGAAGCAATTATCAACAATCTCAGAGGCGGAGCTCTCTGTGGACACAATTCCACAGAAATAGGTCAAACACACATACGGCTAGCAAAAAGAAAATATACAGTAAAGGGACACACTTATGCCAGCAAGACTAAATTCCGGAGATAAACAGATAATCACATACAGCCTGTTAAAACATGTTTGATATGGAACACAGAATCATATGCTATCAGAGTAAAAACACACACACTCTCAGCTCGGTGGGGGAGGACTGTGTATGAGATAATGGCTGAGCTCACTCTCTGGACTCACTCACGCCACCGCCTCCTAAACGCCTGGCAGCCAGCTTGCGTGTGTGTCTGTGTGTGTGTAAGTGGGTGGGTGGGAGAAGTTAATTCATTTGCAAACTTTCGTATACATGTATCTGATGCATGTCTGTATATGGAGGTCATGCAAGCAAGTCTGTGTTTGTAATTTCCTGCTGACATTTGTGCATTAGTTTAATCATGTGAATGAGTGAGCTTGTATGGGTGTGTATTCGTGACCATTTGAAAAGCCAGGCGTAGTCAAAATCAAAAAGATGCTGATTAAAGAAATGGTAAAAATTTATGTGTTTTTAATATTGAGAGCACTACTTTCTTTGTTGATTTTGGCCGGGGAGACATCATATAATACAGGCAGGATTTTTTTTTTTTTTTGCATTTTTGGCAGTGTGGACACCAAAATAATCATACTTCTCTCTCATCTGTCTTTATCTGACTCTGTGCGTACATGGTTTCTATTGTAAAATTGCACTAGAACCCGACAGCATAATATTTTGGGAGGTTTCTTAACAATGGAGAACAGACAGATATATCAACACATTCATTTTATGCACATTATTCTCCCAGTATGTTTCTATAAAATGTTCCAGGGGTTTTTCTGGCACTCTGGGGATGCTGGAGAAAATAAATGGCTGCACTGAGCATGCTAGAAAATTATGGCTAAATACTCTTGGCTGGCATTACAGCATTAATCATGCAGATTAAATAAAGCCAGTACTGAGGCATTTTGGGAGCGTTTCAAGGGCTTGTCCTGGTATTGTCATGCTTGAGACTTACAAACATACATAATGTCTCATTGCATCCACAGCCACAACAAGAAACAGGTTTTATTTGTGTGTAAATGTGTGTAAACTGTCAGATGCGGCACAGAAGAGAGACTATTCTTCCTTTCTATCAATCTTTCTTTTGTTCTTGCTTTAATACACTTTTATACAAAAATACATAATGTTTATGAGAGAACAAACAATTCTTTTAGGTTTGATATTTTCTGAATCATTCATTCATGAATCGGGTATTGTTACTTCTGTAATGAACTTCAACAAGTCAGTGAAAGATAGGTGTAAATTTGAGTAAATAATGACTTAATTTTTGGTCTCAGTCAAAAGTACTAATTTCTTTCTAAGCTTGAGAATTTACTACTCGAATCACTATGTGTCATACTAACCTTTAAAAACTCTATGATTCACTACTAGAACCATAACTCATTTTATATTCAAGATTATTTATGAAAATGCAAATTGCATTCCATTCTGCACAGATTCATGGCTCACCATATAAAATCATTTTGCTATTCTTCAATATGCCTTCCTTTTTTCAGTTTTATTCACGATGAAATTCCAGCAAAGTATGTTATTTGACCTCAAAATTTAAAGACAACTAAGATTTCTATACATGCAATGAGGCTAATTTATTAAAAACATACACCTCTTTAAGGAGTCACCTAGGTCATGGCTTGCTAAATATTATTCGGGGGAAGCATCTCGGTGGTCTCTCTGAGTTGAAAAGCAAGAAAGGAACACAAAAAACGAATAAAAATAAACATGGTATGCATTATTGCCCTAGGGTCTTTTCACAGACCATGGTCAGGGGACTAAAGAGGTCTATGTTGGTGTCCACTCACTGCAGACTCTATGTATGGGTTCTCGTCTTCAGGTTTACTGGGGATTATGAGAAGGATCAGTTGGGGAACACAGATAAAAAGATAAAGATCACATCTTAAGCTTCATGCACACAGAGACCCCTGATGCTGGAAGGCGGCCCACTATTAGTGTCAGTCATTGTCATACCACGCACACAGACACGGTAATAAAGATATGAGAGTGATATATACACACAATGTTTAAGCATATGTGGTTATGAGCACATACCCTCAGCCGGTGGGTTCTCCTCCATGTGGCCATTATACTCTGTCTCATCATCTGTCTTCCCATTAAGACTGGAAATGGAGATCTGTCCGTTCTTCTGAAGAGGCTAAAAAAGAAAAGAAAAAAGAAAAAAAAAGAAAGAAGAGAGAGACACGAAGAGTTAGATCTTTTCAGCAAAGGTATGATGATACAGTTTAGTGTTGAGCTATTCAAAATGTGTTTTTAATAAAAAAAAATAAATAAAAATTAATGTACACTATTGTTGAAAAGTTAGGGGATTTAGTAAGATTTTTAAAAGATGTTTTTGAAAGAAGTCTCTCATACTCACCAAGGCTGCATTTATTTGATCAAAAATACAGTAAAAACTTGTTTCATTCATGTATTTAAGGTGATGAAATCTTAACCACACTTGCTTTAAAAAGAAATCTACAATCTGGTGTTCACCTACACAGACAAACACACTGAGTCTCCCTAAGGATAGTTTAGTTAAATTAATGTATCAGGCTGGCTTCCAAAATGGAGGCACCTTTTGTGATGATCCGGTAAAGGGGCTGTGCACTATTCAAATGGTTTGGCACTTCTCTTGTGTACTAAAGTGAAGTGTTAAAACAGGTGCAGGAAAAGAACTCAGTTGAAGATGAGGATTTGACAGTTCATGGTTTTAATTTCAGCATCAGCTTCCATGTTGACTACATTTAAAATTAAGACGGCATTGATGTCATAGAATAAGACAGATTAGAAAGTTTCAAACATAGATCACCCATCTGACTGACTCAGAAATTTGGATCGTGTATTCACAACCAAGCATTCACAATTCCCTTGGATACATGAAATATTTCAGTGATGGCAGAATGTCCCGATTCTCAACTGTGGGCTGTCGATCACATTTTGGATTCAGTCAGCACTGCTGGACAGGACTGTAATCTAAATAGCACCTGCATACTCTAGTAACTCCAACTGAAATGGGCTTCTGAAAGGTTAATTGTAATAAATGTTTGTTTATTTCCTTAGATATAGATTATCTAAGTGTTTTTCATGCTTTACCTTCATTTTATACTCTCTGCTTGGCTTCTGAATTCTTTGAACGTTCGGAGAAAACAGGAATCAGAGACTTTACAATGCATCATATCAGAAATACTTTCCTCTCTGAGCAGCACAGTACTATTAAGTTAAAGGTCAATTAGGCTTCAGACTAGTTTAATAATAGAAAAGTAATAGGAATCACAAAGGACCCTCTTGTGGGACTGTAGGAAAATATGTGAGCAATGCAATTACGTTAAGAAATTTTCTGTTTAGAGGCAGAAATAAACATGAGCAAGAAGACTCAAACCTATTCCATCTTTGACAGTGGTCCAGCAGGTGTCCCTTTAACCCATCCAGGCCTCTGACCCTCATGACAGTCATTCTCCACATTCCGAGACCCCTTCACGAAATTCCAGCCCGATTGGGGCAACCCCACCCAAATTCCCCTACCACAGCTCTGTTTCATCCCCTCCTCCATCTGACCTGACATCACTTGCCGTTTACAGATCCATAACTTTTAAAGTTTCAAAAAAAAAAAAAAAAAAAACCACTGCCGTTCAAAAATTTTGGATCAGTAAGATTTTTTTTATTAAGAAAATGAACGCTTTCATTGAGCAAGTATGCATTAAATTGTTCAAAAGTGAAAGCTAAGACATTTTCAATGTTACAAAAAATAATTTTATTTCAAATAAATGTGTATCACAATTTCCACAAAAATTTTAAGCAGCAAAACTCTTTTCAACACTGATAATGAGAAATGTTATTTGCGCACTAAATCATTATATTAAAATAATTCTGGAGGATCATGCAACACTGAAGTAATGGGTGCTGAAAATTCAACTTTATAATGACATTAATAAATTACATTTTAAAATATATTAAAGTAGAAAGTGTTATTTTAAAATGCAATATTTCACAATTTTACTGTTTTAGTGTATTTTTGATCAAACAAATGCAGCCTTAGTGAAATAAAGAGACTTCTTTCAAAAACTTATTTTTTTAAAAAAAACCTTACAACCCCAAACTTTAAGGGCAGTGTACATATCAGGTGTGAATCCACATGTTTTTCAATTCATTCAATTTGAGTTTTTCTTTTTGTCCAAATTTCCCCATAAACTTTTCCAATTTAGTGGCCAATATCACTAAAAATTTGATTACTGAAAGAAATGAACATTGATGTTTCCATATTTGGCAACAACATATAAACTACAAAAATCAATTCTCCACAGTATATTTATGGTATAGTGGACTGTAAGCATCACAAGCTCTAAAGTAATTTAATGAGAGACTGATGTATTTATATAACATCACCTCATCAATTGCGAGTTGTTTACTTAATATTTCAGCATGTCATTTTCTTGACAAATCCCCACAGAGCTTTTAGACAATTGGTGTTTGATGTCTACTACACCTACTAACATTTACAAGCTGAAAATAAGATCACCATACTAATCCATCCAGGAAGGTTTTATGTCAGTTAGAACAGTGAAGACAGAAAATTGACAAGAAATTGACTGTTAATAAATTAAGCTAAAGAATTCTTGCTATTTTTAAATGTATCCAACTCTGATTGACCAGCTGAGTGGTTTCTGAGCAATGTCTGAGCACACACATGGTGACACACTTGGTCCTTTACTAAGATCGTAACTCACCCGGGACATTTAACAGCTGTTCAACCAACAAAAAACTGACAGAATGTGAGTGTGGCAGTTGTTTATCTGAAATAACTAAAGGCAAACACAATTTGTCTTTATGGCACCACACACTTGTGGGTGGAAGGTTTGCACAGAGGTGTGACATCAGGTGTGAGTGTGTGTGTGTGTGTGTGTGTGTGTGTGTGTGTGTGTGTGTGCTGTTACGAATGTGATTTGTGACTGGCCTTGTGTGCCACTTTTTCAGTATATTTGCTGTATATTGATAGAACAAAAATAACTGTTTTCCTATGTCGTTCCTAAAACTTCATTATCTGGAAATGCGCACATCTTTTTCATACTTTGATCTGTTCTGCTGCCCTGTATTACACTGATCTGTCAGATTCCTTTTCTCTCCTTTTCCTCCCCTCCTCTGTTGCAGTCTCTTTGCTCAATTCTGCAGATCAGAGGTTCAGGGACGGCTGTCCATCCCACAAATCACTCTGCAGAGAGGTTGCAAATCTCTTCTCTGTAGGACAGGAAAAGACAGCAAAGGAGAGGAAAATTCATGCTGTCTTAAACATCTATCCAGTTGTCAAATACTCCAATAGCAGTCATCTTACAGATGTGACCTTCTAAAGTTTTCAAGACTCTCTTGGTGTCCATGACAATTTGGACTGTTAAAATTGACAAAACTGACATACTTACAGATTTAAAATGCCCACCGACAGATGGAGCCCAAATAAGTAATCAGTATATGAACCTAAGATACATAAAAGTGTGTGTGTGTATCTTTTATTTTTTTGGTAAGTAATAATGAAACTTCAATGGACAAACCTTGGCCTCTTGGTATGAACAGTTAAATAATTTAGAGTTTGCAGAGTACCTGAACTTGTGTCCTCAGTCTCTTAAATGCCAATTTAAACACCTTAAGAAGAATTATAGCGTAAAAAGGGCTTCAACAGGGTGTAAACTACAGTATATCAAATCCTCATATAGCTCATAAAACTGAAAGCCCAGGCTAGTAAATGTATGTCAGCGACACTCATAACGTTGCTGTAACCATGATACATTACTCCAGATTTTAAATGCATGCATAACACGATAACTGCCTTGTCACATACACTGGGAGAGATCCAATAAGGATATACGTGACAAATATGCAAAGCTACAAGTTATAGCTTTTAGAAAACACACTCATAAACTTGTAGAGTTTTGGCAGCTCGAGTACTGCTGTCATGACAGAAAATGTGGGATAAACTAAACATTTTCAAAGACATTTTAAGATTCATGTTTATTAACTCAAATTGCGATTCTGATAATATAATTTGTAAAAAAAAAAAAATAGTAGCAAATGTGCAAAGTTCAAAATAGCAGCATTTTCACCAGAAGTCTTAAGGCCATTGCACACTGAGTCCGAAATTTTCGCATGCGTTTTTCCGTTTTTCCGTATTCCCCATCCTTTCCTATCAAAATGCATGCAACGGATGCGAAAACGCAACCTGATCCGAATTTTTTTTTGACGGACGAAAGTTTCGGAGGCAGTGTGCAAACGTGATTGACACAACGTGAGGTCGTATTTATTTTTTAATGTGCAAAAATTTCGGACGAAAATTTCGGACTCAGTGTGCAGAGACCTTTAGACTTGAACCCCACTGTACACATTCAAAAAGTCATACCTACGATACGCCTGACACAGGGCAATAAAAATCCCGCTGGGGGTCATGGTTATCCATGCCTGTTAACCTTTGCCCTTTGACCCATTGCTGACGAGGACTGTATCACACAGAGAAAACAGGAGAGGACAGATGGATACCTCATCATCATTTGATTTACATCAAGAACCTTACAGCAACAACTAGCATACATTCATTAATAATAATACAAATTTCTAGAATATATATTTTTGGCTAATTTGGTTAGTTTTAAGGGTATATTTTAATTTTAAAGTATTTGTCAGAAGACTTGTAGACTGTAGACTTGTCAGTAAGAATTATATAATACTAGTTAACTGTATTTACAGGGTGCCATTTCAACACTGGACGACAAGAATAGAGAAGTTTCCTAACCTAGATGGACACATGGAGGACTAGTTTTACACAATGATGTATGTTCCTGATGTAAGGTTCAGTCACTGCCTGTATCTAAAGGAGGCCAGTATTTTCCTGTACTGTAGGCCAGAAAGAAAAAAGTTTAAATCTAATTCTGCCAATTGTAAGGATGGAGAGAAGAGAGCAGTAGTAGATGAGGTAATATTGAGAAACCTTCCAAGTTCAGAGTGGTCAGAGATGCAGACTGAGATCACTTCTTCAGACGAAAGGGGAATATTAGATGTAAAGCTGTGTATCATCATTATAGAAGTGATAAGAGAAAACATGTGATGTACTAATCAAGCTGTAGACAGACAATAACAGCGGTCAGAACACCGAACCCTGTGGGACTCTGGTGGCGAGTTTGGAGAGTGTGGAAACGAAACATGATAGAATCTGTTATCAAAGGAGTCTACAGGGAAGTAAGACTTTGGATCCAAAATCAGCAGCTGGTGGTTGCAGTAGACAGGTCCAGATAAATTGAAACTGAGTAGCTAAGAGCTCTTACTGTAAGGGATAACTCACCCAGTAATTCTGTCTTCATTTACTTATCTTCATGTTGTTCCGTACTTGCACGACTTACTTTCTTTTGTGGACATGGACATTTGAAAAAATGTCTCAGAAGTCCCCCCCCCCATACAATTTTTCAATTTGTTTGGAACAAGTGATGACAGAATTTTTACTTTTGGGTGAACTGTCCCTCTAAAGCAATTCGATTAAGATGATATATTACAGTTAAATAAAGCCTGATTACTACGGGTGAAACAGAGTGTTTTGTGTAATGAGGTTTGACATTTAGCTGAATATTGACCCTACAACTTTTGATGTTAAGCTTACAAATTCTGATGTCAGAGGGATGACAAACATTTTAGGAACATTATGAGCAACAGGGAATCATAATAGACCAAAGTCAATGAATTGAATCCATGTTGCTCAGTTTTCCCAGCTGGGATATGGTTTCCACTCTGAAGCTCTGTTAGTGACTGTTACCCTCATTGCTTGCCTTTGCTATATTGTAATCTGCTTGCAGAGAAACTGTAATTGAGGTTGGCATTTGAGATCTCATGATGGATGCATGATTGTTTATGCCCCAAACACAAACCTCCCAGTTGAGAAAATAAACCTCCCTGATACAACAAACTATAAGCCACCCAACTGTTGTTCACTGTATCCTCCTGCTATCCCACTTTCTTCATTAGTAAAGGCATAGTTCCAAAGCAAAAGAAAATTCAGCAGAATACAAAAGAAGGAATTTTAAAGAACTGCCATTTAACATAAATCAATGGGATCCAAAACATCAAGCTTTTATTCACTATTGATTTAGGGCAAATTGGCTAAATAATTTCCTTACTCTTTTTAGGTATCTAAATGTAATTCATATCAATGACTGTCAGCAGCTTTATGGAGAAGATTTACTTAGTGAGGCAGTCATTGAGACAATACACAATTTAGCTGTTTTTAATGTATACATATTGCACATATTCATCTTATTTAACTTAATCTGCTCAAAATTCCAGCTGAATTTCGAAACAGTAAACTACTCATCCAGCATGAGAGGAAAAGACATGTTTTGTGTAGGGGGTTAAGCACACATACACACTTCGGTAACACATATTCAGTATTGGAGCCTCAGAGACCACAAACTGCATGCATCATCTCATTCGACACAAACACAGATGTGAAACGATCAGCCTCTGGCAACACAGCAAACCTCAGTCTCTCTCAGTTAAGTCACTTACTTCACAAACAATCTACACCAGTGTAGTATTACGGTGGTAAACTGCCCCAGTGTTTTAACAGGCAAGTGCTTACAACTTGATCCTGACAAATAGGCCACCGAAAAATACTGCACTCTTACATGCCTAATCATATCAAATGTACATGTGAGTCGATTTGAATCAGTAACACTGCTGGAGATCACAACAGTCTTTGAGGTCCACAAATCATCAGCCTTCTCAAAGTATGAATCAGAACCAGAGAGCCACACACCAAACTGCCTGTTTCTCACTCACCGAAGGGGAAAATCTTTGGCTTCAAAGGCAGACAAACACATCATCTTCTTGCCTAAACTTATTAGGCTGTGGCAAATTTATGGCATTTGAGCTTCACATTTACAAATAGCATAGTGACAGCTTTGCATTTCTTCACCCTGACTTGATAAATCACATATCTGCAAGGCGGCAAGGGATTAAGTGCTCGCTTTGCTAAAACTTCCTTCATGTTGGCTTCAGATTTGTATGCAGTGAATTCTTTACTTCTCATTTGATGGAAGAATTTATTTTTTGGCACTGACTCTGAGCAATATACAAAAAAGGAGCCATTTTGTTATAAATTCATATTCAGGAACTTGCACATATAAACGTCCGTGCGGAGTCTTCCAAGCTGCGAGCCACCCCACTGTGCGTTTTCCTGATTTTCCTGACCCCCTATTTGTCTCCTGCCGATACGGGGAGTCTTCTGTTCCTTCCACTCCCCAAACAGCTGTCACTAAGGCCACCCTCATGAGCAAACATCAATGTGATAGGACAGGACCTCCCTGTGTCTCTGGCAGATCGGCCGGACTGTCCCAGATTCAGCTCCCCCACAGTCCGTCTAAAACAATAAACCACCTCCTCTCACTCTATCCCAAGGGTCCTCCTGTGATTCAGATCATAAGGAGAAAGGAAGAGTTCAGACATGACTCTCCTGTTATTCAGAAGAGTTTACAGTTAGGATCTGGTGGAGATAGTGAAACTGGATCAGTTAAATCACTGCAGAAAAAGGGATAGTTCACCTAATAAATGAACGTTTCAATAAGAAAATTCTGCACTAGGTTCCCATAAAACCTGCTTTTATCTCATCTGTCAACTTGCTATTGTCCTAACCAACTGACAAACTACTTGTCAGTGATACAGGGTTTTTAATACACTTTCCCTTACACTTTAAAAATGACATTTCCCTTCTGTTGTTGAACAGACACAAAATGCTTTTTCTAAGGAGACCTGAGAAGATTAGATACAACACCAGGGAAATCAGTTCACCCACTGCTGCCAACAGCCACATGATGTTGTTATCCAACCAAAGAAAATACAGAATTGTTTTTAGACAAAGGAACTGAGCTTATAGTGATTATCACATGCTGCCTGATTTTATTTTATGCCTTAACAATGTTACTTTGGTAGAGGCATATGACCAAATTTGGTGGAGACATGCACATTCACAAACGCTTTCAAAAAACCCTAAAGGGGATAGTTCAACCAAAAATGCTGTGTCATCACTTTGATTTTTTCTTCTGTGGAACATTAAAAAAAGACATTTTGAGAAATGTTTCTCTTTTTGTCCATACAACTGAAGTTAATAGTCATTGGTTTGGTTGCCAACTTTTTTCTTCAAAATATATTTTTTTGTGTTCCACAGGTAGCCATACAAGTTTGAAACAACATGAGGCTGAGTAAATGATGGCAGAAATTTTGAACTATGTCTTTAAAGGTTATTTAAATCTAAAGACAAGTACCTGAACTAATGTGAGCTATGTAATATCATCTTTGACCTAGGAGCATCTCTCTGTTTTTGTAAACCTTGTATATGAATCTTGCAGATATTCTTCTTACTCAGCTAGTGATAACAGTCCATCACTATCATCTCTAATAAGGCCAGAAAAAGCAATCAGTGTTTACTACAATGCATTGTAGGACTTTCTGTATGCTCTAACTCTCTGTATAGATTTGAAGATAACATTTCTAAATGTCTTAGCATGGCAGTGAGCCAGAGCGATATGTGACCTTTCAATCAATACATGATTGTGCTGAGGTTTTACAACTCTCCTTGGACGCTTACAAATTTGATATGTGCTTTCTAACTTCCACTCCCCACACTCTCATATACAGAAACACATACACCTTTACCAGAATTACGGATCACAGCAGTTTGTCAAGAGGCATGAGTCATGATTTGTCTTTCAAGGATGAAGAAGGGTTATTCTGTCCTCTGAGAGAAAGAAAGTGAGAGAGAGTGTGTGTGTGAGAAAGAGAGAGAGAGAGAGAGAGAGGGGACAGCATCTGGTTATTTTAGGTACAGCACTAAGCTGATGAGAGACTGTACTGCAGTGAAGGAGAAACAGCGCATGTGCCTAAAACAGGAAGTCCGTAACTCCTCCTCTGGCTTCCTTCTTTGTTTAGCTGTCCTGCAAAGCCAAAGTCACAAACAACATAGAGACAATATCAAACTGGAGGCATGTGAACTGTGGGATAACTACAATAGCATGCAATGTGATGACTTGTGGTGTCCCCCCAGGCTTGATTCTAAGTCCTTTTATTGTTTAACCTATTAATCATCAATGACTGCATATATAGCAAGATGGTTCACTCATATTATTATAAATGGGAGAAAGTGTAACACACAATATGGTGGAGTAAATCCCGCCTTCTAAATAAAAGATCCAATCGTCAATCGATAAAGTCATTGCATCTCTGCAGCTGCCGTTATATGCTCTAGATCCTATAGAAACAATATGCTAAGATTCACGCTTGATATATGCTTTTTTTAAATGCTGTCTGAGTATAAGAAACAATAGGTAATGTCAGATTTAGTTGCTGATTTGAAATATGCAATTTAAATGCGAGTTTAAAGGCCCATTGAAGTGAAAACAGGAAGATGGGGTGGAACATAGTAAGCAGCTCCAGCCCTTTATTAAAATAGCAAATAGCTTTTCCTTTATATCACAGCTGATAAAAATAATTGATCATTGATATCTTCTAAATGTGAATTTTGTCATTGTTTTGGACCACACTAGCTTACAGATAACCTTACGGCTAACATAGCTATTCATACTAAAAGCTAAAAAAAACTTTAATTTTGATTTAATGGGGACCTTAAATGTGGAATTATGGACCCAAACAGCTGATTAAATTGTTGTTTTAACCAATTAAACAACTGAACTTCTCCCCCAATTAATCAAATTCTTTTATTTAATTTTATTTTCTAATTTTTATGTATATTTTTCCTCTTTTTTTTACTCTGTTTTTGAGTCTGCTTCTATATGTATTTTTGAAAGTTTATGTATGTGTCTTCTGTAAGGCACGTTGTAAACACAGCTTTAAGTGATTCTGTGTGCATAAAGTTTTACATAGCAAAAAAATAAATACTTACTCAAATCTACAGCTACACCAAAAGTATCTTTTCTCAAAGAAATACCACACTGTCTAAACAAACCACTTCACCATGGTGGTCTTAGCCATTTACACACAAACACTGAGTCATAGTTATTATCCATTAGTGATGCTTCCCCATGACTAAATGGATGCTAGGGCCCATTTCCAATGTTGATTTTACTCAGTCACAGCCAGCACAGTTACACTCTGCTATCAAACACCCTGTATCACCCATAATCTTTCATCAGTGATTAGAAATCAGTTGTTAGGGGATCTTGATGAAAACTCCACAAACAGCTGGCACAAATATCCTTCACTCTTAACTCTTAACTCACACAGCAGAACTTTGTTCTTTGATATGAATAAAAGGATTAATTAGAAAGCCTTTACACATCTGCCACGATTGTCATGATGGATGAATTTTGGTCAGATTTAAGGGCTGTTAGGAGAGCAGGAAGAGAAATCTGACAAAGCTTTATGACTCTTGGGCAAACGGAATCCACACTGTAATTACTACATCTCATTGAACTCACTGAACTACATCTCCCTAAGGGGCACAGCTAAAGCTGTTAAAACTGAATAACAAATGAGAAAAATGCTATGTTAAGGGAAATTAAGACTGAAACGTGCCCTCATATAACAGTGTTTATTTGCACATAATGTTTGCACCAGATTCACTAAAGGTATTATGCAAATAAGGCATAAGCACAAAAACTGCCAAAAATCTGTGCACAATTGCATGGCACAATTTTTCCTGTACTCGACTACATCCATATGCCCTGATATACATGCTCTTCCCCATGATTTGATGCATTAGTGCTGTCATCTTCACTAGGAAATGCTTTTTACAAGATGTAAAAGCAATGTTAAATTGCTGAAGTAAAAGAGCAGTTTTGCAAAAATCTCAGCAGCCATCTCTTCTTTTTCAGGAACAAACACGTATCAGATGATCCGTTTTGAGGTTCATTTGTATGGGAGTGGTTCCTGTCTGTGATGACATTACATCCAGTACCATCCACTGATTGTGGCTTCTGCCTAATTTTGTTGACATCATCATTATTACCCTGTGTGGGAGTGTCTGTATTTGCATAATCTCTTTGATTCAAAGGCTGATTGCTACATGCATAACAAAAACACTGCACAGAGTAGAGGCTCTATGACTGTTACGTACAGTTTAAAAAATTCAGCCTTGTAAAAAATGTGGAGGCTGTGTCTCCCTATTTACAGAGAAACAACAGTTATGACCTCAGCTAAAACCAATAAGCATTACTAAGCAATAAAACTAGCATGCAAACAGCCCAGGACCAGCTGGACAGCACAATCTGCCAGACCAATCCAATTTCCAGAGAAAAGAACATCATTACACTGTAGTTTTTACAGCTCAGCATCTTCCTTTGTTAATGAATTTGTTCAATATGCACAAGGACGCCAATAATTTAACCCACAATTGAAAGTCATTTAAAAAAGCCTAAATATATTCAAAAGCATTCAATCACCTGTGGTTGAGGATTCACATTCAAATCCAAAAGGCTTTCAGAATCCATCCTAATGAAGCTTCCGGATGATGTTTATCTTCAAATGAGCTATATATAAGTCGATAGTCTCCACTACATTTGTAATCAGCTGTGAAGCCAGCACATCTAGGAGCCTTTAGTTGTTGTTCAGCAGCACAATAGGTTTCTTGAGCTGTGAAGTGCAGACAACAGTAAACGGTTGACAGGGATTGTCTTTTTCTGGCAGGGCAGTAATGAAACGTTATTGATGCTGTCTCCTGATGAAAGCACTTAGTCTGGGATCTCCACAAGGAGAGCGCTTTACTTTTATCAGCACAAGCCCATCGCCAGTGAAGAGTAACTCAGAAGATAAGGAAATACGATGAAATTGCTTGTTTACTTGAGAAAAGGAGCGAAACTAAGGAAAACAGAAATATTTGTTTGCTCTATATTGTTAATTAAAGATGATACGCAGTGGATGTCTCATTTATTATAAACGGTCTCTTCTTTCTACCTTCGCCCTCATTGGCCTCTGTTTTTTCTATTCTGGAAGACTGTGTTTTTATGTAACTTTGGCACTTATTAACATTTTATGAGGCCAACTTTACCTCTAAAGAGGGAGAGAGGGGAGGAGGGGAGTGGAAACCAAAAAAAGAGAGTGAATGTGATGGAAGAGGACAGTGAGCGTTGGCTGGTGAAAATAGAACCCTTCTATTTTGACCCATGTAAACAGGTCCTTTCTAATAAGAGAGTGCCAATGAGACAGAGAGAGGGAAATTGAGATGGCATTGGCAGGGTCAGAATCAGTGAAAAGACTGTCTGTATTTCTAAACACAAATTTGGTTCAAAGCTTCACTGATTCCTTTCCTGTACACAACAAACAAAAGAAAACCGCAAAGAACTCAATGAATACACACCAAGATGTTTAATGTTTTTTAAAGAAGTCTCTTATGCTCACCAAGGCTACATTTATATGATCATTATTACATATTACAATTTAAAATATTTGTTTTCTATATTTTGAAATGTAATGTACAGGTGCATCTCAATAAATTAGAATGTCGTGGAAAAGTTCATTTATTTCAGTAATTCAACTCAAATTGTGAAACTCGTGTATTAAATAAATTCAGTGCACACAGACTGAAGTAGTTTAAGTCTTTGGTTCTTTTAATTGTGATGATTTAGGCTCACATTTAACAAAAACCCACCAATTCACTATCTCAACAAATTAGAATATGGTGACATGCCAATCAGCTAATCAACTCAAAACACCTGCAAAGGTTTCCTGAGCCTTCAAAATGGTCTCTCAGTTTGGTTCACTAGGCTACACAATCATGGGGAAGACTGCTGATCTGACAGTTGTCCAGAAGACAATCATTGACACCCTTCACAAGGAGGGTAAGCCACAAACATTCATTGCCAAAGAAGCTGGCTGTTCACAGAGTGCTGTATCCAAGCATGTTAACAGAAAGTTGAGTGGAAGGAAAAAGTGTGGAAGAAAAAGATGCACAACCAACCGAGAGAACCACAGCCTTATGAGGATTGTCAAGCAAAATCGATTCAAGAATTTGGGTGAACTTCACAAGGAATGGACTGAGGCTGGGGTCAAGGCATCAAGAGCCACCACACACAGACGTGTCAAGGAATTTGGCTACAGTTGTCATATTCCTCTTGTTAAGCCACTCCTGAACCACAGACAACGTCAGAGGCGTCTTACCTGGGCTAAGGAGAAGAAGAAGAACTGGACTGTTGCCCAGTGGTCCAAGATCCTCTTTTCAGATGAAGCAAGTTTTGTATTTCATTTGGAAACCAAGGTACTAGAGTCTGGAGGAAGGGTAGAGAAGCTCATAGCCCAAGTTGCATGAAGTCAAGTGTTAAGTTTCCACAGTCTGTGATTATTTGGGGTGCAATGTCATTGTGTTGTTTGAAAACCAACATCACTGCACCCGTTTACCAAGAAATTTTGGAGCACTTCATGCTTCCTTCTGCTGACCAGCTTTTTAAAGATGCTGATCTAATTTTCCAGTAAGATTTGGCACCTCCCCACACTGCCAAAAGCACCAAAAGTTGGTTAAATGACCATGGTGTTGGTGTGCTTGACTGGCCAGCAAACTCGCCAGACCTGAACCCCATAGAGAATCTATGGGGTATTGTCAAGAGGAAAATGAGAAACAAGAGACCAAAAAATGCAGATGAGCTGAAGGCCACTGTCAAAGAAACCTGGGCTTCCATACCACCTCAGCAGTGCCACAAACTGATCACCTCCATGCCACGCCGAATTGAGGCAGTAATTAAAGCAAAAGGAGCCCCTACCAAGTATTGAGTACATATACAGTAAATGAACATACTTTCCAGAAGGCCAACAATTCACTAAAAATGTTTTTTTTTATTGGTCTTAAGTATTCTAATTTGTTGAGATAGTGAATTGGTGGGTTTTTGTTAAATGTGAGCCTAAATCATCACAATTAAAAGAACCAAAGACTTAAACTACTTCAGTCTGTGTGCACTGAATTTAATACACGAGTTTCACAATTTGAGTTGAATTACTGAAATAAATGAACTTTTCCACGACATTCTAATTTATTGAGATGCACCTGTATTCCTGTGATGGCAAAGCTGAATTTTCAGCAGCCATTACTCCAGTCTTCATTGTCACATAATGCCTCAGAAATGAATCTAATATGTTGATCTGATGCTCAAGAAGCATTTTGTGTTATTACCAATGTTGAAAATAGTTTTTTTTTTTGTGTGTGTGTGGAAAGAATGGTACAGATTTTTATGATACAGAATTCTCTGATGAATATAGAGTTCAACATTGTAAATTGTAAACATTTGTAGCATTGTAAATGTTTTTACTGTTGCTTTCATTTCCTTTCTGAATCAAAGTATGAATTCATTTTAATTATAATACATCAACTCAGACTAGATGAAATACATGTAATATATATTATGATGTCTCTAGCTAGGTTTTTAGGGTGTGAAATATTTATAAAAGTGATCCAGCTGCTTCTTTCATTCCACAATAGTAAAAGAAGATTGTTTATTTGGATCCCTGCCCTTCTGCCAGCAGCCATCATGTGCCTCTGAGAATGGACCTGTCCCTCTCAAGACACAGACAAGCTCTGTGTGTAAATGAGTTAAATGATTTAAAAATAGCTTAAATCTCTGTTCTAAATAACACATAATCAGGAGAATAATTGAATCATTAAACAGGAAGTAACTTCATGAGCATCATGCCTCCTCTAATTTCCTTTTCTGGACAGGAAGTCTTGCTCTGAAACAGGGTGGTCCCTATAATAACTGATGTAATTACCCAACAACAAACTATAAACACTCACTAAACACCTCATAAACAGATTATAACTACTAAAAAAGAATCAAGAAAATCGTTTTTCCTAAACCTGACATTATATTTAAATAGGTTTTCCCCAGCCCACCCTTCACTCATCTGTTTTTTTCCTCTTCCACTTTCTCTCTCTCTAGCTGATGACAGCTCACTCTCCATCTGCATCCTTCATCTAAGTGAATTACTTTAAGTGCCTCCCTCTTTCCTCTAATAAAAGACTAATGGTCTTTTCATACACTTTCTCTTACTGCATTTCAAAACTGTCATATGACAATGCATTGAATGTATACATCCAAGTGGTCAGCAGTTCCTAGCTTACACTCGTTTAGATTTTAACCTTGAAGTGTGGAAATTATAGTGTATAATAACCAAAAGACAAATTTATAAAATTATTATTATTATTACTATTTTAGATCATTTTATTTATTGAAATAATAATTAACTTTTTTCCAGATCAGCTGAACAGACAGCTTTTCCATCTAACAGAGCCATTTAACAAATTCAAACCTCAGGAAGTCCCCACTCCCACTCTGGTGCATTAGTGTGAATGGGATGGTGGAGCAAACAGCCTGACAGGCCGCCATTGCCAAACCCCCATTAACCACTGATTCCCTGATGTCTGCATGCACTTCCATCACATCCTACATTGCATAATATCTGACTCCAGCCCTTATTTTCACTCATCTGCTGATCCTGGATCAGATCCTCTGACCATAGGACTTTCTGAGTACTGCTTCACTATGAACATCAGTCACTGATCTCAAGTCAGTATGATCAAAGGCATTTAAAATTAATGAATGCTATGAATGGAGAGTCAAAAACTGCTGATTATGTATCATGAACATTTAGTAACACTTTAGTATAGGGAACAATTCTCACTATTAACTAGTTGCTTATTAGCATGCCTATTATTAACATATTAGATGAATGAATGAATGAATGAATATTTTATGTTTATTAGTACTTATAAAGCGCATATTCTGTATGACCATATGTGACCTGTGCTGGCGAAATGAGTCACAATGAGCAAATTTTCAAAAATGAGTTGTTTTTATGTATATAGGCATAACAGATTATGTTTGCGTGAATAGCCTACTTAATTACTGTAATTCTGTGTGAAGAGTATGTGTATGTATCAGGATCACGTGCTGGTGGAAGCACGATTCATATGTCAGTCGAGAAGCAAGCAGCGAAAAAGAAACTCCTCTCAGAAAATGTAAAAATAAAGATAATTTTAGATGTTTAAATACTATTAGGAGCATCGGGATTGCTAGACGAGAACTCATTTTTGTGAAAACCTGAAATTCGACCAAAATCGACATTTTTCACATTTTTTGTCTGTAGCTCAAAATTAAACCATGCACATTCCGACTCATTTTGCCAGCACAGGTCACATATTCTACATCCCTAATCCTACCCAATAACTAAACTTAACAATTACCTTACTAACTATTAATAAGCACCAAATTAGGAGTGTATCCAGGCAAAACTCATAGTTAATGGTTTGTTAATAGCGAGAATTGGACCTTAAAATAAAGTGTGACATTTTTTACAGAATTTGAACCTTAGAGTTGAAGTTTATGTTTTTTGTTTAATAAAAACAAAGTTTCATATTAAGTTGGGTTGAGATTAGTACCAACGACCATTAATACAAACCTAAAAACAAAATTTCACTGAATTTCTGTACAATTGGGCCATCTATCAATGCACGTTCCTCTTTGCTCTGTATCTCACAGTACGTTTTTCACCTGAATGAGTGAAAAATGAAAAATCTCACTTCTCAACACTACCTGTTTTCAATATGACCACACAAGAGTCAGCATGACATCTCACGTTCTTTATCTTTTGAACGAAGTTTCTCTCATTCCTTTCACTTGCAAAAAGAAAAATATATCCCTCTCTCACCGTTCCTCATCTTTACTGTTCTCGTCAACTCAGGCAGCAAAGCACATGCTAATTAACCATCTACTTGTTTTCCCTCCCAGTGCCCTCTCTTTCACTCTTTCTACATGATATGTTCCCATTCAAACTAGCAACCTTCCTCCCACGTCCCCCTCCCTGCATCACTCTCTCTCTCTAGTTCTCTTTCTTCGGGCCGATGCGCACACAGCACCCCTCTGCCCCGGGACCTGTCCTCCAGCCCATCCTAAATGGGCCCTCTGTTCTCTTCGTTCTCCACTCCTCCCCCCTCTTCTCAGGTCCCATCCTTTATGAGGCTCTTATCTGACTGCAAACGCTCCCACACCACCCCTCTCTCATTACCGCTCTGACATGTAAAGGGTTTTATACCATTCTTCATAAAGTTAAATAAGTTTACTCAAGCTAATCGTAGGTTTTGAGTGTTTTCAGGCATTGAATAGTGTGAATCTACTCCAGCTAATCGCAGCTAAAGAGTGTTTATGAACTTGTCAATCAGTACATTGTTGGTTTGGAAAAAGGCCCGAGTGTGTCTCTCATAGTAAGGGAAACATAGGCATTATTGTGAGTTTGTGTGTGCAATTGAGTCTTGGGGCTTAGCCATTGAATCCACAGCAAACAGTCTGAAAAGAGTTGAGAGCCGAGGTTCAGCCCCTGTTGGTGTTTTAACAAAGTGAGTGTTTTGGAGGCATTTCAGAGGGAGGAAATGTTCAAATGTTAGGGGGTGTCTGAGTAGGTGCTCAACCCCATCTATGTTTTGACCCATTTTTAGATAGCACAAGTGTGTGCGAAAGAGAGAGACAGAAATTACTAAAATTCCTATGAGCGCCAGAGAGGATGTTTATCAACCACATCTCCAGTAGGGCGCCTCACACAAACGCTGTATACACAGCATGTAGTTGTATTGCTAAAGCGCGCACACACACACACACACACTGCTGCCAGGGCAGTCTCTTGTGTCTTGCCAGACCACACCTGTTCAAGAGTCCTTATCTGATAAATAACAAACACACGGGTTTTGAATATTCCATATCTCACACAGGTTTCGACATGTTTCGGGATCTAGATTTAGATTTACACAGAATTCAGACAAGTCACAAAACTGGATGAGTTTAACAGGCTTTTTGTATCTAAGGTCTTGTTCCAACAACTATGTGTTTATTTTTTTATGCTCGCCTGTTAAAAAGGCACATACTGTATACAAGCTCAGCTGGTCAGACAATTATCATGCACTTCACAGAAACTAAACAGCTGAAGAAAAAGAAGAATGGAATGCTGTGAGAAAACAAAATGCAAGGTTATTGTCATGTTTGTATCAGAATTGTAACTTCTTTCAGGAACAAAATGTGTCCCATCATATTTCTGCACATATCTCTTCTAAAACAAGCTGTGGTCTGTTGTGTAAAGTTTAATAATTAATGCTGTTGCTGTGTTGATCTCTTTGGCAAAAATAAATAAATGAACAACCTACAACAGTTAATATCATCTCAGCTCCAGAAGGCTGAATATACTGGTAGATGTACAAGAACATATACAGCAAATATGCTTTCCACTTCCAAATATGTAAAATTAATACAATGGGATCATCTCTGTAATGGCTTTGTCAATAATGTTCTCTATGGTTTTTGTAAAAGCACTTTTTAAATAATTAATATGATCGATATGGGATAACATCGATATGGTGTTAACATCAGACGAAACTGTCATAGGATTTATGGCAAAATATTAAAAAGTTATATTACGGACGTAGTTGTAGGTTACAGAGATACCAAATGTCTCAGTGTTGTTGTTTTGTTTGTTTGTTTTTGTCAATGGTAAACAAAACTATTTGGTTACCAGCATTCTTCAAAATATCTTTCTTTGTGTTCTAAAAAAAAAGTCATACAAGTTTGGAATGATATGAGGGGGGTATTCATACGTGAGTGAACTATTACTTTTAAGACTCACTCAAGCATCTCGTGAAATAATGTAGCTGTATAATACATCATATTAATATAAGATTGTCAGTTTCCATCAAAAATCATCCTCTGATTCTTGGTAAACCCCTGACTTATCAGCATGGCTTCTGCTTGCTACGTTATCCCGTCATTTTGATACATAGCTCTTTGAAGCAATATAACGCCAAGGTGTAAGTTATGCATCCCATGATTTGGCACAATGACAAGAAATAACAGCATAGTGCAAATTTGTGTGTCTAAATTAGGTAAGGCATCACACAAGAGTGAAAAAGTCCCAGATTGGTTGGAGCCAACCTAATCTCATGACAATATATAACTGTTTTGCAAGGTGGCGATGATCTTACTAATATGTACAATTTGATTTGTAAAAAAAGCCATCATTTTGACAAAAAAAAAAAAAAAAAAGTTAGCATGAAGGTCCATGCCTAAACCTAACCGTCAGTGGGCAATAAGCAGATTGTACGAACATGTACAGATGTGATTGTACAAATTCATACAAATCAACCACCAATTTCTCAAAACAATCTTTTTTTCTTGCTCCAGAATCACTCAGAGTGGGGTTTCTCTCATCAGCAAATGGGAAATGGAAAACCCGGAGAGATGACTACAGAATAAATTACAGAAAAAGAAAGGGAAATTACTGTTGCTCCAATCACAACCTGTTCCAGTCCATCTGTTGTTTAGCAACTCACAAAGAGTAAGAAATGTTCAATATATACTAAAATATAACCAAATTAACTTACCAAATTTTTACTCTCTCCTCTATAAACTCTAACTTTTTGTTTGGAACACTTGTACAAAAGTAGCCTATTATCACGCTTGTTGTGATATTTAATATCAATAATACTTTGATTAATTGCAACCTCATGCTAATATTCAGTATGACAGCACTACTGCATTTAAATGATATAATCATATATTCAGAAGCAGAACTACTTGAATTATAATTCTAGTATTATGTCAAGCAAACATATTCAAACACTAATGAGCCCAACCAGGCAGATAGATCTGACTCACTATATCATAAAACATTGAGAACATGCACCTTCATCATGGGGAATTGGGAACAAGATATAGAAATACAGTCAAATATCTCAGTTTTCATTTCCCTGACGACATCCATCCCATGTTGTTGTCTGGACCAGAAAAAGTGTCGCACCTCTGCTGTAATAACCGGTGGAGTCAACCTGACTGCCTCAATACTGCATCACTGCAAATCTACTCATTTAACTTAAAGAAAAGCTTTAAGAATAGACATAAGCAAACACGTTTCAGCGTTTTCTCGAATACCAGCTAAAAGGCGAATCTCAAAAGCGCAGAGCGCAGTCACAGCTGTCAGGAGGTATCAGGTGTTTACATAAAGCAAAGCTCAATAACTAGCTGCGCCACACATCTGGCTCAAGGGGTCCTGAACGGAGATACCGAGGTGAGGATGTTAAGTGTTATGCTCCTCTTTTATCCCCACACACATCCGAAACGTCACATCAGAGCGACAATATTACTTTTCAAGCGTAGTGTTACCTTGCCGTCTACGTTTTCTCCATCCTGAGTGTCGCTGAGCTCCGCACCGATGTCCTCTGGCGCATCTTCAGGGCTCTTCGCGTCCCGCTGCACGGATGGTGTCGCTCCCATGATGAATAACGTCGCTGTTTCTCCACTCTTAGTCAAATAACGAGCTTTCAAAAGGAAGTAGGTATCCAACAGCCCGTGTAAATGCGCCCTGCAGTCCGTCCCGATGGTTGTCTGCTTTGGAAAGTGTTGAAACGGGTCTGTAGGTTCACTTTTAGGAGCCCTCCTCCCATCAGTATCACATGGAGAGCAGCCAGACACGCCTTACACACAGTATCAAACCAGAGAGAGACCTGAGAGTGCAACACCATCAGTTTACACAAATACAAATTGGATAATCCTATAAATTCTAGAAGATTTAGATGGACAAAATACAGTTTTGATGCAAGAACTTACAATTCTGTCTGGTTTATAAGCTGATGTAATTCTTAAATAATTAAAATAAAATGAGGAATTGATGGGATGTGGTATATTTAACTAACAAAAATAACTAATTGAAAACATTGTTTTCTGTCATTGTTACAACTGACAGTTACAGTAACAAAATGTCTTACAACACACTGCAGTTTCCCCTGTAAACATTTTTGAGAACAAAAAGTACTCATTATAAACGATATGCTTGCTTTTCATTTAAACAGCTCATGAAATTTCATAGAATATTAAGAATTTTATTACAGCACCTGCATCCCTTAGTAAAATAAAGTATGCAGAACTATTAATTTTACAATGGCATGCAGCTGCAATAATAAAAATATTAAAGCTTAAGCCCTGGTTTTATTTAGAGAGTGGGAATGTCAACATAGGGTGCCGGATGGGCCTCTGCAGAAAAACAGCCCAATGGAACGTGTCCTGCAGGAAATCTCGAATTAAGAGGGCACTGTAGTTTGCGTCCACATGCATGCATCTAAACCAACCGTCCAGTGAGGTCCCTCTCTCTCGCTCTCTGTTAATTGCATGTTTGGCTGTGCTCCAGGGCATTTTGTTTAGAACCTTCAAATGCGTAAATTACAGGCCACTTGCGAATCACAACCAAGTTTGCACAAGCCACCTCGATGTGGCACGATACACTGGCTCTGTGTTTAGAGAAGTAAACAACACCTAGTGTATAGGGTTCAGATTAAAATTCATAATGCATTCCGTTTTCTTAAGCAATTTGGGATCAGGTTTGGGTAATTTGGTTATATGTTTAAGTTATACAAAGACCATTCCTGTTGATGCCTATATGTTCATTATGTTGCACAAAAGTTTGGTAAGTGTTATAGGATAACTTGCACTATAATAAAAGAAGAGGGAAAACATTTAAAGAATGGACTGAAGACATGTTTGCCTTTCAGAAATACTCAGACCATATTTAGAGGCAGTAGTTTGTGGTGGTAAGAGAAGTGGTATGTTTTGAGCACATTGTTAAATCCATAATTTAAAAAGACATAAGCAAAAAAGCTTAAGTCATGACCTTTATTGAGTGTAAGGGAGGGTTTTTTTTCTTTTGTCCTCAAAAAACTTTCGCTTGTTACTGATATCCAACGTTTTACAGGTTGTGGACTCCTAATTTCATCAAGGTTCAGACTGTATCATAATGCGTTCACATTGTAATTGAATAAAGTAACATTGACACCCAGTGTGACCCCTCGCACATGCACTCCCATGTTCAAGTGATTCAAAATCATAATTTTGATGTTCAGTTACCTTTAGGGATCACTTGGTGCAGAATGAGGCCCAGTGACAAATAAGATGAAATCCAAAGCAATTACAATTATTAGTAAATATTGATTAATTTACCTTTTAGCTGATGCTAAATGAGTCAAATCAGAAAGAATCCTAATAACTGGTGTTTGAATTGCCAAAGATTTTGTCTAAATGTCACAAAAGAACAGCCTTAAAATAATCGAATCAGCATCTCTATAACCCAGACAACATAACCTAATTGAAACAATGACTGATTTGAGATTCTTGACATAGACATGAACTTTATGAATTACCTCTAAAAAGGACTGACATTAAAGACTCAGTACAGCTAATTCAGAGTTGCCTGTATTTGTTAAGCTAACAGGCTGATGCTATAATACCCACAATGACACACAGAATGTTATCATATAATACCATTCAAAAGTTTGAGGTCACTATGATTTTTTTTTAACAAGGACGCATAAAATTGATCTAAAGTGAAAGAAAAGATATTGATATCGTTACAAAAGATTTCCATTTCAAATAAATGCTGTTTTGAACTTTCTATTCATTAAAGAATCTTTAAAAATGTATCATGTTTTCCACAATATTTAGCAGCACAACTGTTTATCGACATTGATAAAAATGTTTTAATCAGCCTATTGGATCATGTGACACTGAAGACTGCAGTAATGGCTGTTGAAAATTCAGCTTTGCCATCACAGGAATAAACATTTTAAAATACTGAAAAAAAGTTATTTTAAATTATTTTACAATTTTACTGTATTTTTGATCAATTAAATGCAGCATTGGTGAGTATAAGAAACATTCAAAAACATTACAAAATCATAGCAACCCCAGACTTTTGAACTGTAGTGTATTGGGTGAAATGCATTAAATAAGCAGTAACATATGCATATCTGACATGGTGACCTCAATAAAAACCCTAAAAAAGGTCAAAAGGGCAGCAGTCACTATAGCAGCAACACAAACCTATGCACTAAATAATAAACTAATTACTTTCCCCTCTTTTAAAGCACACGATCTTTGTTTTTTTTTGTTTTACAATATTGGAAAAAAGGAACAACAACACTTTGGACTACAGGCCATCATTTTGGGTACCCAAACAACAACAACAACAAAAAACTCTGCAAGGCTAGAGACGAGACTACAAGTTTTTGTGTGTGTGAGTAAATGTCAAGCTGACCTGGTCAGCTAATTATGGGTGTCTTCAATGACACGAGCAACAGGCCTCTCTTTGAAAGGGGTTTGAATGAGTACTGCTGCCCTCACAGGGTGTCTCTGCATCCTATAGAGGCACAAGAATGGAAAGATCCTGAGGGGGCCAGTCGTCTGCTACTGTTTGAAACATCTCAGCTCTTTATCCAAATAAAAGACTAAGAAATCTAATCTAGAGGAATTTCATCTTTGTGGACCAACAGTCTGACTTAATATGAATTAGTGATTCATTAACTCGCTCATACATGTGCACATATCACTAATGCATTCTCTCACACGCTCATTCACACACACAATGAATGTTAAACCATTGAATGTTTGGTAAAAGTGGCACATTAATAAACGTAAGCATAAATGTTCAGTATTTTTGTAGTTTTATTTTTGTCTGGCCAGTCATCTTGTTCTGACTGTATTTTTCACTATAGAATCACTGTAAAAATACAGGTTTTCAAGCATACATAACTACTGCAAGAGTCAATGGAATTCTTTTTTACTCACGTAGCACACTGTAGTTTAAGACTCAGAATAACAGAGGAAAGTCTAAAACAAACTTTCTGGCATGTACACACATGCATGCTGAAAATGTGCATGCACAGGTAGTGAGATCTATGCAACACTTGTACATTTATGTCATTTATAACAGACAGACAGACAGAGAGAAAGAGAGCGAGAGAGAGTGTGTGTGTGTGTGTGTGTGTGTGTGAGTGAGAGAGAGAGAGAGAGAGAGAGAGAGAGAGAGAGAGAGAGAGAGAGAGGTGTCACCACTAACAGGTGTCAAACCACTAACACCACTTGTTTTTTTGTAGTGTCTAAATAAAAGCAACTTCAAATTCAAGGCATATTTGGCTGTAACAAACATCTGAAACTGTTACACAAGATTTAATGTTACAAAAGGAGAATGGTAGTTTGCTTGAATACTGTTACCATATTCCATAGGTAATCGGAAACAGTTAAGACAGAAATTTTAAAGCATTAATGGAATTTTTAGCTTTATGGAAAGTTTAAAAGCTTTTGTGCATCATTAAATTGTAAACACTAAAAAAACTTTGCAAACAGAATTTTTTACAGAATGAAAAATGAAATGTAAAGCCTAAAACTCTAAACTTTAAGTCTCCAAACCAACAACTAAAAATTGACTTAAATTTTAGGGAAAAGAATAACTTACTGCTAAATACAAATTCATAAAGATAGCTAATATTTAGGAACTAAATTTTGTTGGGGAAAGAAAAAAAAAAAACCTGTGCAAAACAAATAAGAGGGAATGTTTGTTGATTTAACACTCCGTAGTTTCATTGCTAGAAGGCAGTGGATAAGCTATAATCAGTGGCATATGAATGGAGGCCATGGACACACAGGAACGCCTGAGAATGGAGGAAAGCAAGACAGAGAAGAAAGAAATTGAAGTTGAGTTTAGGTACATTCAATCAAATCTGATCTTTTTGTTGTGAGGCATGAGCATAGCACAAAAACAAAAAGTCATTGTTCTGACACTCTTAACTGTGTTCTTACTGGTGAAAAGCACGTGTGGGACTGACTGCAGAAACTTCCTCAGAAGAGTCCTTTTATCTCCTCCGTCACAGGATCAAGGTCAATGTCGTAGAAACAGGGTCGCGTAGGCAAGCCTGGCATGGTGCTCATCTGAAAGAAATTAATAGAAGTGTACAAGAAAAAGAAATATTTTGATAGCCAGTAAATATTTTTATGTGCAAACAAAAAAATCACAGCACACAGTAATTGAGTCAGAAAACAAACTAAATGGTATGAATGAAGTTTAGGCACTTAAAGGACTATAACTGATACATAGTTTGTTTTCATTAATAAACGAGTGATTCAATTAGTCTGTCCTTTAGATTCACTTAGCTTCAAGATCATAAATTCATTCTTAAAGAAGAGCTGGTTACAAAGATGTTTAACAAACCACCTAAACATCTATTCTAGGCAAATCTTGTTACCTCCAAATGACTTCTCTGGCATATAAATCTCAATTACAAACAGAACCTAATGCTGGAACCACTAAAACCAGACTTTATCACCTAGTGAATGCAGTTTTTTTTAAAGAGACAACTGTGGTCCTTAGTAGCCTTCCTTTTTGCCATCATTTTGAAACTGCTGCATCTATTACTGTTGTGATAAAACATGAAGATGCCTAAAGATTTTAATGTTTTAGAACATGAATTAAACATTGATTTTGCAAACGTTAACAGGTCAGTGTATATAAGCAATCAATATTCATTCAGTTTTAAAAAGTATGCAGACTTAGGATTGAATTATTAAAAGTAAAACTTCAAGGTCATTATTTTAATTTTCTAACAACAAAATCTACAGCCAGTGGTCAAACCAATTGATTATATAAAAGAAAAATGAACAACCTTAAAAATACCACAGATTAAAATCAAGTGACTGGCACACATGTGAGACCCAGGCAAAATAAATGAATTATCTTAATCAAATTATCATTAAAAAAAGAGACCAAGACAGAAAAAGAGAGAGGAAACAGTACATCGTTTATCCAGCAATTTCACCTTGCCCAGAGAATGAAAACTATAATTTTCACAGAGGTCTCAGATACAAAGATCCAAAATGCCATGGACGTTATCAATCTGAAATACTTCAGCTCCAATTTCTCATGACTGATTAACCTTTGTTTTCTTGTGCACTTCTGAGAATGAAGACAGACATCATCCATCCCACCCTTTGAGACTTCCTTTCCCCATCTTTTCTTAGAACAAAACCTCATCACAGCAAGCAGAGCTTTAAACATTTTAAAGATTCCTCTCATGCATGACAACCCAGGAGCTGTTCTATTGCTTATTAGAAGAAATTAACTTCCTTGTAGAGAGGTGAACCAGTTGACTAATTTGAGCAAACTCTGACTATTCAGTTTTTTTCTTTTTAAATATTTTAATAAAAAAGATCTAAAAGAAAATCAAGTTGGCAAACTGACAAAAGGTATAGTCCACAGCATGAAAACACAATGGGACTCAACTAATGGGTAAATCTCCACTGGTTAGATGAATCAACTTTGAATTCCATATGACCCAAAGAATCTAAAACAGACCAGCTTTGGGTCTTACATCCAAATTATTCAAATGTTGGACATATTCAGCAACTGTACAAACGTCTTAACAATAAACAGCACTTTCTTCCAATTTGCTTAAGTACCCTTATGGCACAGGGTGGAAATTACATTGGAGTTTCAATGCAATGTGCCAAACTGTTGTTAGACTGAACCCAGATTGGTCAGATTGAAGCTCTGACCCTCCCTTATCTCTGAGATAGACTTCATAACCTTTCTTCAGAAGAAAAATTCAGAAGATGATGAAAACAATACAGGGGGTGTCAATGCATCTCTGGTGCTTGACCCCTAAAAAGAGTAAACCCAATGCAACACTGTCTCAGCAAATTCCCTTAAAAGGTCATCCACTTGCCTGTGTGGTGTTGAGATGTCTTCTGTGCCAAAAAAACATACAAGGGATTTAGTTATTGACCAGGATACAAATCTGTACTTTTTTCTTTTAGGTTAAAGAGTTCACTTTGTGCCGTCATATGAGCATTGCCACGCAAATAAACTGAAAATCCAGTTGCTTTTCTAAATAAAGCCAAAAAATTCCCACAATTATTTCCATACACAATACTCCATTATGTAGTCACCGTTCAAGAACAAATGGCAACTTAACTCATTTAAAGACTCGGTTCAAATGGGCCATGTTTTCTTTACCGCAGACCATTGTGTCTGTTTATACTTTCTACTGAACATGCTCTTTGCACCAATCTGTTCATGTCAGCGTGTTGGTCAGGTTGCCAAAACACCATAAGCCTTCCAGCAGTATCATCAGGAATTCATTGTGCGGCTTACAGCAGACATGGATTTGGGCAATAAATTTCCTGAGCTGAATGGAAGCTAAGATCCGTTGAGTCCCATTGTTCGCTGGCTGACCCCTCCCTCACATATCTGGTGCATGACATCAGTTACTTCCTCCTGTAACCCCCCATGCCTGCTTTGTCCCTCAGGGCTTAGCACTGAAAGTAACAGGCAGAATAACACACACCTGTCTTGCAGCCTGAGCCACACAGTAATGCACATAAATGATTGGAATAGATATGACTTGCCTATAATGATTACATGCCATTTAAAACATAAGTTGACTATGGCCATGGCTGAAAGACAGAAAACATTTGTTCATAAAATAACGCAATCTTTTCAGTATCTGTAAAAATGGACTAAAACACTAATGTTTTAAACAAGACTGGAGTAATATATGCTAAAAAAAAAATTGAGCTGTGCCATCATATAATAAATTACATTTTAAAATATATTAAAACAGAAGACAGTTATTTTAAATGTAAACTGTAATATTTCACAGATTACAATTACTGTTTACAACATTACTGCACTTTTAATCAAATAAATGCTAGAGGTTTCTTTAAGAGGCTTCTCTCAAATAACATTTAAAAATCTTACTGACCCTGAACTTATGAACAGTAGCTCAAAAATAAAAAATAATTATCATAATAATTATTAATAAAAAATAAAATTCATGTAATTCCAGACTTTCTTGCATGGTAAATGAGATCTAGCACAATGTCTAAGCTGTTCTTTTCTTCCTTATAAACAACAGGAGAATTGTTATTTTTTTTTAGCCCTTTTTACCATATATTTCAGAACTTTATATATTTTTCTGAAACTAATATTATAATATCGTCAGATTGCTACAATTAATTGATATTTATTAATTGTTGCAATATGTTTTAATTGTAGAGTAACCTTTCCATTTCATAACCCCTTTAATGCAATGTTAAACGTCCATCAGTTTATACACACCTTAAAGGAGACCTATTATGTCCCTTTTTACAATACATAAGTCCCCAGAATGTGTCTGAAGTTTAAGCTCAAAATACCCCACAGATCAATTATTATATAATTTTGAAAATGCCTATTTTGAGTGGAAGCAGAAACATGCTTGTTTTTGTGCATGTCTCTTCAAATGCAAATGAGCTGCTGCTCCCTGCCCCCTTTTCCAGAATAGGGCTGTGCCTTTATAGCTCTCGTACCTTAGATACTCTGCTGGTTTTGATGTTTATCGCACTGAAATCATGTTTTAAACCACATTAGTTTAAACTTCTGATATACAGTTTTCTGAGCGCACACATCGGAAGCACGTGCACAGAAAGCGGCTGTCACATAGCATGTGAGTACTAAACTAACTTCTCTTTCATGTCTTATTGTGCTTAAACTATCAAATACACAAGTTTATGTTAAAAATGCACGAGTTATAAAAACTCATTCGGTTTTGCACATTGTTTACATGTTTATATTAGATCTGTGTGGCAGCAGCATAATATACAGTAAATAAATCAATAAATCCACTGCTCTCATCTCCTCTGAGGCTGGGACTCTAAACAGTGCAGCCAAAGACAGAACAGTTAGCATGCTTTGCTTAAACTTTCGCCATGGCGTTAGAAGTGGTACACCGTTGTCGCTTGCAAAAACACAATGGTGCCGCCGTGGGTGGAAACTTGCAGATTAAGGGGCAGTAATATTATAAGAAGTTCCCCTTCCTACGTCACGGAGGGAGCAAAATCTGAGCTTGCAGAGAAAAGCTTACCAAAACAAAGTTACTGGGTTGTCCTTTTTCACATTTTCTGGGTTGGTATATGCACTGGGGACCCGATTACAGTACTTAAACACGGAAAAAGTAAGATTTTCATATGTCCCCTTTAAGATTTAAGCAGTGACTCATTAACATCTGACTGTATTCCAATCAAACAAATAAAATAACTAAATAAGGATAGATCTGAGGAAAGAAATCAGGAAAATAAAGAACCAGTACAGCAGATATAGATATGAGGAGATTACACTGAAGTTCAAAGCATTGGCAGTAAATTCTGAGACGGGCTGAAGGTGAGAGGTCATGTGCGCTGGCCGTGTGTCCCGCCGCAGGCCCATGGAGATGAAAGAGGACAGAGCGGTGGTCAGACCGGAGGGGCTGGGTCACAGTCACCCATCTCCCAGCATGCCGCACAATGGACACCTCACCCTGACCCTGACCCCACACTGCAGCCAGGACCTCACTCTCAACCCGGAAATGAGCTTCCTTCCCTAAGACTCACCCAGCCAACAAAACACACAATGACAAAAAGATACAAAAATGCTGGCTCGATCAAACTGGGGCACTATAATGTGAAGCAAAATCCAGTTGGTCAGGATGCTCAAATAAAGCAATATATTGACAGAGCCACACAATAGGATAGAATCAAAACAATCACATTTAACCTTTTTTTAACTAATCAAACCAACAGATTTTTGAAATACTGACATTCATCTCAATACATATTTAAAATGGTTTTAATTTATAGCTTAAAAATGTACAAACAAATAGGAAAATAAAGAGTCTTGCTTCATATTTCCCCTATGTCAAACTCTGACTGGAATGGTGGTTACTAAGGTGAACCAGCTGGGTTTAGGAAGAAAGTAAAGAAAACACTGAAAAAAAATCCAGGGACAGAGTATCAATATTTGTGAAAACCACAAATATGCGCACACACATAGAAAAGCATGGGTCATTCAAAAGTTGACCTCCCCTCGCTCAAAAAAACCCCACACATGCTTTAAGGGCTGTTTTCACAGGGCTTAATCAAAGTGTCTCACAGGTTCATCATGAATCCAAACTGAAAATCAAATAGACTTCTCATTAAATGAAAACTGCCTTGACCAAACATTGCCAGGAATTCAGACAGAGATATATATCTGCCTTAGGCCAGGCAATATTAGCTTTCAGAGAGCAAAAACATAAAGGCAGAGGACTTTGGCATGAGTGCTGTTTTTAAAAGTCCTAACAAGGTCATAGATCATAGGTTCAACCGTAATCCTGGATCCTATTAGTAACTTAAACATTCACTTACCAGCAAAGGAAGTAATAACAAAAGTAATGTGAAGAGGTAGTGGATGGCATCAAATAAGTGAAAGCCATCAAATATATCTGGAAGGAAAGTGTGGACATGCAGATAGAAGAAGGGAAAAGAATGGAATAAAATGAGCTCCCATCAGATTTCAACAATAATCACTTACAGTTCCAACTAAAGGGTAGATAAAGCCTGCCCCGATGCTGGCGCGGATGTCTCTGATCGGCAAGATAAAACCGGTGGGAACACCTTTTTTCTCAGGCATATGAGAGAGAGACAGGTGGGTCTTGGCCATGCAGATGGGAAGAGCACCAAAACCCTGTGAGAGATTTACAGACAGAGTTAATATCCACGAGAGACATGCACATCATTGGCTCTGGGCTCTTGACATCCATTAGCCATTATGTTGTGAGATGCACTGCTTCACTGAATGTAATTCAAACCCATTGGGCCAAGATTATCTAACAATTTAATATCATTGAGCACACAGCACACACATCAAACATTAGAAGATGGTGAAACTATGAAATAGTGAACAAATACAAGCATTAAAATTCTTCGAAATCATCATAAAAGATTTCTATGAATCAGTTCAACCTGCCAGTTTCAATCAATTCATTGAAAATGATCTTCTTGTATATGAAGTATAAAGATAAATACTGCATTTTTTAAACTATGTATTGTTATATTGGTGCATATAAATTAAAACAATAGTGATAAATATTGAATATTAAAAGGTTGAAAATATTTATATAACCTTTAAGATTAAAAAAATGCTCAAATATCAAAATTGGATATGCATTTGTTAAGTGACAATGTACAGCCTTCTCACCTGTTGATTGTAGTAATCGATCTTAGCTTGAGCCTCAGGTGAAAGCTCTATGTCATCAGCACCATAAACCTTCTGTGCAATAGTCCGAATTTTCTCTACAATAGAATCCTGTTTAAAAAAAAAAAAAAAAAAAAAAATCAGGGCTTACTTAATAGACCAAGAGAGCAAAAGGTCTATGTAAAAATAAAAAAAAATAAAAAATTTAACATTCAAACAATTTTACTTTTTCAGCTCTAAAATGTAGCTTCCACCTATCTTGTGGCCATAAAATCCCCCCATTGTGTATATGGTTGGGATAGCAAGTGTTCAGACCTCTAATAGGATAATAGAGGCCAGCCGAAGCCAAGAGCAGAGATTACCGCGCCTTTCATAGCATCACTTAATCAAAGTCACAACCTCCAAAACTCTCTAAGGTTAACTCAAACCAGCTGATGGCCCTACAGCCCCCCACCTCAACCTGACATATACACAATGGGAGCAACACTTAGTTCATCGTACAAGATACGATCATGTTTAAACCATCCATCAGAGTTAATTTGCTCTGTCTTACTGGGGATTCAGATCTTACCCAAGCTCAATGTTTGCTTTGTTAATGTTTGTAGTTTTTTTCAACAAATAATTGTGTCTGGCCTCACCGGCAGATTGTACAGGAACTGGAATGTGTTCTTTTGAGATGCAATTTTCTTCACAGCCTGTGCCAGCTCCACAGAGCCCCGCCCACCTCTGGACCAATGATGACACTGCACAGCAGCTGAGGCCCCAGAAGCCTCTGCGATGCGACACACCAGATCAATCTCTGCTTGAGTGTCAGTCCTTCACAGGAAGAGAAATGTCATTCTGACAAGGCAAATCCAAATATCACAGGGCAAACAACACTTTGGCTAAATATGGTCATTAATCAAAAATCAACAACTTCCAGACATACTGGAAAGGCACACTTAAGAGCAAATAAGCTCAATTTGAACACCATCTGTTTCTGTTTTTGATCAGACACTCTCTTTAAAGGGATAGTTCACCCAAAAATGAAAATTCTGTCATTAAAGGGGTGGTTGACTTTTTTTTTTCTAGGCTTGTGTTTATGGGGTACAGTCTAACGTGTTAATGCTTCGTTTAAAAAAAAAAAAAAAAAAAACATTATTTTTCACATAATTTACCTTCATTCTACACAATATTGCTCATCAATTGTGACCCTGGACCACAAAACCAGTCATAAGTGTCAGTTTTTCAAAATAGAGATTTATACATCATCTGAAAGCTGAATAAACATGTTTTCCATTGATGTATGGTTTTGTTAGGATAGGACAAGATTTGGCCGAGATACAACTATTTGAAAATCTGGAATCTTGAGGGTGCAAAAAAAAAAAATCAAAATATTGAGAAAATTGCCTTTGAAGTTGTCCAAATGAAGTTCTTAGCAATTCATATTACTAATCAAAAATTAAGTTGATGAATTTACAGTAGGAAATTTACAAAATATCTTCATGGAACATGATCTTTACTTAATGTCCTAATGATTTTTGGCATAAAAGAAAAATCAATAATTTTGACCCATACAATGTATTTTTGGCTATTGCTACAAATATACCCCAGCGACTTAAGACTGGTTTTGTGGTCCAGGGTCACAATTTGAGTCCGAATGAAACCCAGAGAATATTAGTGAAGAGGATCGCGCAGAACCTGTGCAAGCACAGCTCTTACAGGATGTTTCAGAATGGTATTTTTTTTGTTTGTTGTCTCATACTATTATTTGTAAATGCTACTGCTTATGTTAGCATATAATATACGGTTTTATCCTGATTAGATTTAATACAGCAGAATACATGATTGCATTGTAGCATTTTTGTAAAGTAATCATTTAATTTGTAACAGTAAGTGTTTGTCAGCAAGTATTGCTCGCTACCACGGCAACCGCGTCCATGTTTAACACTTCGCATAGCTATGTGAAAAATATCTGTCTGTCTATACACAAAGTGTATAATTGGAACACAGTTCATTGATGGACTTTTTCATGCACCCCTTGTTTTCACGGTATGGCAACTACCCCCTTTGTTACGTGTTCACGGGGCAGGGTTTATGTAAATTTCAGGGTTTGTGACGTCACAAACCCGAGAAGTAGCTCATTGTAGTCCCTACCAGCTGTAATTGTAGGCATTAAACTGCTGTAATTTTAAAAGACAATATCTCCGTTTGTACTGAACTTTCAGCGTCGTAAATTTGCAGATTCTGTTTATGCTCAAACGGCAACATTACACACTAACTAATGTTAAAAGTGAAATCACAATCAACCAATCCTTTAATTACTCACCTTCATGTCTTTCAAAACCTGTAAGACTTTTTCATCTTCATAACACAAATTAAGATATTTTTGATGAAATCCGAGAGCTTTCTGACCCTGCATAGACAACAACACAATTGCCACGTTCAAGGCCCAGAAAGGTAGTAAGGACATCATTAAAATAGTCCATGTGACATCAGTTGTTCAACCATAATTTTAAGAAGCTATGAGAATACTTTTTGCGTGCAAAGAAAACAAAAATAGTGACTTTATTCAACATTTTCTTCTCTTTCATGTCAGTCTTTGACGCACGTTCACGACAGTACCATTACGCATGCAGGAGCCAGTGTTCTGACATGGAACCCAGATGTGCTGCACCTTTCAAGCAGAGAAATGCACATTTGATGTGTTAAATGAAGTCATTATTTTTGTTTTCTTTGCACACAAAAAGTATTCTCATAGCTTCATAAAATTATGGTTGAACTACTGATGTAACATGGACTATTTTAACAATGTCCGTATTACCTTTCTTGGCCTTGAACATGGTGGTAGTTCCGTTGCTGTCTATGCAGGATCAGAAAGCTCTTGGATTTCAGTAAAAATATCTTCATTTGTGTTCCAATGATGAATGAAGGTCTTATGGGTTTGGAACGACATGAGGGTGGCTAATTAATGACAGTTCATTTTTGGTGAACTATACCTTTAACTCATGGTACTCTGGTTTACATCAGCCATGGCTATTTTTAAATGGTTTAATAAACAATACATTTTCAAATAATTTTTTTATGTTTTCAGAAGAAAATGCATCTTACAGAACAAGTTTTTCACATAGACCTTCTTACTTGAAAGCATTCAGAGCAACAACCACAGGGACTCCAAAGAGATGAGCGATCTGAATCTGCTTCTTCAGGTTACTGCAGCCATCTGCAACCAGCTGCAAATTCTGAAAAAAGTAAACATGGACACTGAAAAAATTAAAAAGAAAAAAAAAAATGAGTCTCTAAAATTCAGGCTTGAATCTAATTAAGATTTAATTCGTAAGATTTGAAAGAACATTTTAGAAAAAATTATCTAGACAAAAAAAATGGAAAGCATCAAAATCTAATAAAAATCTGGATCTGAATGGTTAATCAGGGTCTTCATTAAAAGGATGAGTTGGATTGTCTTGATGACGTCATCCCACCAGCTGAGCTTTCCAGAGGAAACTTCCTGCGCTTTTTTCCTACTAAATTGTCGCTCATGGAGCAGAACCAGTCTCAGAGAATAGCGATCCAAAGCTCAGGGAGACATGCCTTGGTGCTTTCTGTTTCTCATTACAGAACTGCACAATTAGCTTAAGCACTTGAGTTATTTTCTCAGCTGGGGTTGCTTTAGAGAGACTGATGAAAAGCAGGTACGGTATTTCTTAGACTACAACTCCCATTACGCCTCTGTGTCTCCAGCTTCAACAACACAGATTGTATTTACCCTGTTAATTGAATAACACAAACCACATTAGGGAGGAAGAAGGGAGCTGGAGGGGGTGGAGATAATGTGTTCTGGGCCTTTGCCTGAGCGAGGTGGGGCAGACACTCATTCATTTACTCCCCTACCTCCTTCCAACCCTCTTTATTTTCATCCTGCCTTTGGGGAGCAACATCGCCACTTATTGTTGGAGTAGGATAGCACATAAGTTTAAAAAACATCTTGTTCTTACTAAAATTAAATCACAAAATGATAAGCTCTACAAATATTGAGATTGAGAAATAAACTTTGCTTACCTCATTGATATATTCTTTAGGCAGTGGTACACCAGCTGTAACCTTCGAAATATACAGTAAACATAAAAAGTTGTAAATATATGAAATGTATTTTTAAAGCAGTCAGGCATATAAAGGGATGTGTGAATACACACACAGAAACACACACACACTCACTTACATTTGGTCCACCTCCATGCATCTTCAGAGCCCGTACAGTGGCTACAAGCACCACAACATCAGGCTTCAGCCCAGACGTCCGACACTTAATGTTGAAGAACTTCTCCATGCCAATGTCCGCACCAAAACCAGCCTCCGTCACTGAGCAGAGAAGGAGAAGGAAATTAAACAATAAATTGTTGAGAGCTTTTGCAAATCAGATTAAAAAAAAACTGTTCTATTGTGCAAGTAAACAAACATTCTATATCAATACCTTATTATTATTGCACAGAGCCGGATAAGAGCAAAGCAGTCACACATGCTTTCTCTCACGTACACATAAAAGCAACCTACAGTTATATAGTAATCTAACTGTCCCCGCATTTCAGGGAGAGTTATTTCCATTCATTCATGATTAGGACATAATTACAACCATTTAAGAATGAGCATTTAAGTGCCCCATGTCTGTTACTGTCCTCATGAATGAGTGATCAAGGCAACATTACACTGAAGTACCGCCAGCGGTGTACAAAACATGTTCATCACAAACTGTTTTGACCATTGACTATTTTTTACTATATTTTCCTTTCCCCTGCAAGTTTTGTTTGTTTTGTGTATGAGAGGCATCTACTGTTTGTGTTTGAACTAGTCAGTATTAATGTGTTTATGTGCCATTGAACAGTAAGCATGTGTGGAGTATTTCCACGTATCCATTTTTCCCAGAACACTGCGAGCTTCCTGTGCTACTTCCCAGGCTTTTGGAGCAGGAGGGAATGGGAAGGGTAATGTTGTTATTTCCACCAGAGAGGTCTGGCATATTTTCTGAGGCTCTGCATGTTTGTGTGAGTGTGGTGGTCTGGCATTCGGATTTGAACAGAGGTAATCTCCTGAAGATAAGTCTTTTGTTCAGTCTCACATGCATCAGGTCTCGGTCACCTACAGTTAACTTTAAGTACTTCAAATTACCACAAGAGAGAAAGATCCAGAAGTGTTTAAATAGAATATTATGCTTTCATTTTGACAGCATGTCAAAGGAGGCTGAATAAGTTTAGAAAGGAAGCGAGAAAGGAGAGAAGGTATGTTTAGGACAGAAGAAAGAAATGATAGTAAAGAAAGAAGAAAAGAAGCAGGGAGGAAAGAAGGAAGGAAGGAAGTAATGTTTAGGAAGGAAAGAAGGAAGCCATGATGGAAGAAATGCAGGAAATAAGGCAGGATGGAAGGAATGTTTAAGAAGGAAGAAAGGAAGCCATGAAGGAAGAAGGGAGGGCGGGACTGCAAAGAAAGGAAAGAAAGATGGAAGGAATATTTAGGAAGGAAGAAAGGAAAGGAGAAAGGCAAGGAATGCCTAGAAAGTAAAAAAAGATAGGAGGGAATTTTTAGGAAGGAAATGCGGCAGCCAGGAAGAAAAGGTAGGAAGGAAGAAAAGGAAGGTAGGAAAGTATGTTTAGGAAGGAAGGTATGTTCACAAAGGAAGAAAGTTAGTTATGTTTAGGAAGAAAGAAATGAATATTTAGCAAGGAAGGAAGTTAGGTTTAGAAAGGAAGGATGGATGAAAGGAAGGAGGTGCAAAGCTCAAACTGCAAAATTCATCTTATAAATCTGAATAGAAGCTTTCCTACTGTATAATATTCACAACTGTATAATACTCATTTTATCAACTCAGAAAACATTTTATTATGTGTGTAGTCACAAAAGAAACACATATGAAAGCACAACGTGTGTGTGTGTGTGTGTGTGTGTGTGTGTGTGTGTGTGTGAGAGAGAGAGAGAAACTGTCCAAAAACTACTGAATCAGAGCGTTATCCTGGAGGCAGTGCTCATGCCCTTGGGACGACCAGATGCGGTCAAATTAAACCACCATATATGAAACTTCATCTAAACGAGTGCACATCATTAGGCCTCATGTCACCCACACACCAGTCAGGTACAGATTCACAAAGGTAATGTGAGGCGGGGAGTACATTATTGCCCTTCAGGAACTTTGAGAGAATTCAGAGTTATCAGACCATCTATCAGTCTGAGGCTTTTGGTTTGAGTAGACTAAAGGTTACTACCATGCTGCTCTGGTATTCCTGAGTACTGCAGTGGTTTTCCTGTGAAGTGGCTCTGTTGTGTATAATCAGCTGATAGCCAGCGTCCTCCATCTCATCCACAGCAAAAACACTACATACCACACATACCTTGGCATCAGGTAACGCATACACACGTCCCCCTTCTTCACTGATATTTCGCAAAAGTCAACAACTCCCAGCATTCCTGCTGTTTGTTGAGGCTGATGCTCCAAGTCTAATATGGACTTCTTTGAATTCAAACAAAAGACAGAGCTGCTTGACTTTCGCAATGCAGTAAATCAAACAATTAATTTTTTTACTGTCCTCCACAGGGGCCTCTAGTAAAGTTTCTAGGGCTGTACAATTTGAGGGGGAAAAAAAACTAATTGTGATTTCTCAAAAAGAAAAACTACAATTGTAAAAAGATATATGATAATTATGATTAATATAAAAATGTTAAAATTATAATATTAATATTTTGCACCATCTTAATTCCTTAATTTTCACACGTTAAACCATTAAATTTGTATTTTATTTTATTTTGAAGGAAAATAGATTTCCTTGTTGTCAACAGCCAGTTTATAAACACTGTGGGAAGACAGTTGAAACATACTGCGTTCCCAAATGCATGTTATAAGTGACTCAAACAGAGGAGATACAGAGATGGAGTTTGTGTGGAGTAGCAGTTACTGTGAATCAAGCTACTGAGATGCTGAAAACAGTGTTATGATCTACTTGTGTAAAAAAAACGCAGTGCTTTATTCTATAATATGCAGCACATATATTTAATTAAATCACAGCCTTTGCAATTTGACAATCATACTAAGCCATATTGTGATTTTGGTTTTATTTAGATTAATCATGCAGCCCTTTCAGAAAAATTTACTATTTACACAGTGGCAGAAACTTAGGCGAAACAAAACGTATTTGAAATTCTAGAGGCTGTAACTCAACACAGCTTGGCCTGGTTTGGTAGACAGTGTTTTCATTGGGCTCACACACTTCAGCTTGTCCTTAAATGAGGGGGTGAAGCTTACACTGCTCTTAGTGTGGACCACAGGGCCTCCGCCATTCCCAGCATTCTTTTAGTGTCTGGGGCATGTCGCTGAGCAGGGGAGGGATAGAGAATAAAAAGGATAGAGAGGAGCAAAGGAATGAGAGCGAAATGGAGAGAGGAAGTGATAAAGTGAAGGAGAGATGGCAAGATAGTGTATGTGTGTGTGTGTGGCATGTATGTTCAGGTGTGCTGACACTGAGAAGATTAGTTGGGTTCAATATAAATAAAATAAAATTAAAAAAAATCTGGTGTTCGGTGTTGAGACAATTTTTGTATCCTTGTAGAATATTATTTCCCTTCGATTCAAAAGTCATCATCATAACTATGTAAAAATGGTCATTAATGCATGCTAAATGGTCACATATTATATTACCAAAGCTATAAATGGTTAAATTAAACCAGTCCACCCCCCTCCCATTAGTTTAGCATAACAGCAATACATTCCACTAGCCAATTAGCCACTTAGACATACCACTTAGTATAACATTGATTTTTTTTTCTCTTTCTTTTTGAAATTACTTTTATTCAGTAAGAATGCTTTATATTAATCAAAAGTGACAGTAAAGACACTTAAAATTTAAAACCTAAAAAAAAAAAAAAAAGTTTCCTATAAAATGTATCATGGATTCCACAAAAATATTAAGCAGCACAACCATTTCCAACACTGATAAAAACAGTAAATGCTTCTTGAGCACCAGGTCAACATATTAGAATGATATTATATATTAGATCATGTGACACTGAAGACTGGAGGAATGGCTGCTGAAAATTCAGCTTTCATCACAATAAATTAAATAAAAAAAAAAAACTTTTCAAATTGAATATATTTCAAAATTGTTATATTACTGTAGTTTTGATCAAATATCAAATATAGGCCTTTTCAAAAACAAACCAAAAATCTTACCAACTTCTTAACAGTAAAGTTTTACACATTCTTTAACATTATATTTACACTACTATACAGGTGCATCTCAAAAAATTAGAATATCGTGAAAATGTTCATTTTTTTTGTAACATTTCAAAAAGCGAAACTTTCCTATATTCTAGATTCATTACATGTAAAGTAAAACATTTAAAAAGTTTTTTGTTTTAATTTTGATGATTAGAGCTCACAGCTCATGAAATTAAAAAAATGTAGTATCTCAAAATATTAGAATATTTACATTTGAGTTTTATTAAATGACCATCCCTACAGTATAAATTCCGGGTACCTCTTGTTCTTTGAAACCACAATAATGGGGAAGACTGCTCACTTGGCAATGGTCCAGCAGTCAATCATTGACACCCTCCACAAAGAGGGTAAGTCACAGAGGGTCATTACTGAAAGGGCAACTGTTCACAGAGTGCTGTATCAAAGCATATTAAATGCAAAGTTGACTGGAAGGAAGAAGGTGCATAAGCAACAGGGATGACCGCAAGCTTGAGAATACTGTCAAGCAAAGCCGATTCAAACACTTGGGAGAGCTTCACAAGGAGTGGACTGAAGCTGGAGTCAGTGCATCAAGAGTCACCACGCTCAGACGTCTTCAGGAAAAGGGCTACCAAGCCACTTCTGAAACAGAAACAATGTCAGAAGCATCTTACCTGGGCTAAGGAGAAAAAGAACTGGACTGTTGCTCAGTGGTCCAAAGTCCTCTTTTCAGATAAAAGTAAATTTTGCATTTCATTTGGAAATCAAGGTCTGGAGTCTGGAGGAAGACTGGAGAGGCACAGAATCCAAGCTGCTTGAAGTCCAGTGTGAAGTTTCCGAAGTCAGTGATGATTTGGGGTGCCGTGACGTCTGCTGGTGTTGGTCCATTGTGTTTTATCAAGTCCAAAGTCAATGCAGCCGTCTACCAGGAGATTTTGGAGCACTTTATGCTTCCATCTGCTGACAAGCTTTATGGAGATGCTGATTTCCTTTTCCAGCAGGACTTTAGCACCTGCCCACAGTGCCAAAACCACTTCCAAGTGGTTTGCTGACCATGATATTACTGTGCTTGATTGGCCAGCCAACATGCCTGACCTGAACCCCATGTGGAATCTATGGGATATTTTCAAGAGAAAGATGAGAAACAGTCGATCCAACAATCCAGACGAGCTGAAGGCTCAATAGTGCCTCAGCAGTGTCACAGGCTGATCGCTTCCATGCCACACCTCACTGATGCTGGAATTTGTGCTAAAGGAGTCCCAACCAAGTACTGAGTGCATAAATGAACATACTTTAAAGAACTTGAATTTTTCTGTTTTGCAAATCCTTTTTTTTGACTGATCTTAGGAAATATTCTAATATTTTGAGATACTGGATTTTTGACTGTCATGAGCTTTCATGAGCATAAGCTCGATCATAAAAATGAAAACAAAAACCTTTTGAAATGTTTTACTTTACATGTAATTAATCTAGAATATAGGAAAGTATCACTTTTTAAAATAAGTTACAAAAAAAAGAACTTTTTCATGATATTCTAATTTTTTGAGATGCACCTGTATAAAAATCATGTAATTCTATTTAATTGGATGTTTATTTTAATGTTAATTATTAGTTGTTTCAGAAAAACAGGACTGCATTTCGTAAAATGAGTGTATGGATATATAGATAGATATATAGAATCTAAATTTTAAAAGGCTATTTTACTAGAACAAGCAGTGATAAATGTGTTTTTAAACAGGTATTACAAACGGCTACCTTTTGGAGTCTGCTTTGAACCAGAGAACAACTCTACTGTCGTTGTTCTAACTTACCCCCAACATAGCCTTTGTCTCTGTTCAATGAATGTGTGACTATAAAAAGCAGATGCAGTGGTGTGTTTGTTTGTGTGTATATACTGTATGTGTGTGCACTCACCAACATAGCCCTCTTCTCCAACTAGTTTAAGAGCCAACTTGTCTGCCAAGACAGAGGAGTTTCCATGGGCGATGTTAGCGAAAGGTCCAGCATGCACAAACACTGGAGTGCCCTGACATGACAAAGACATAAACAACATCAATGCAAACCATTCAGGACACACCTGCATCTCAAAATATCACACATTAGCAGCTGGGCCTCAAGATTACCTGAAAATTAATGTATAAATTTTTAATTGAGAGCTGGTGACTAATAATACAAGATGTAGGGTTTAATTTGTAGGGAGTATTTTGCGTAAAACATATGTGGTTGAGATTTTATATGTTAGCACCATTTTATATTCAACAACAATAAACTTTATATAAGTCTGGAAAGCCTGTTTCATCGTCAAGAGCCAGAAAGCATTTAAAGCTCTGTGAAAATGTGAGGTTTGAACTGATGACCTAAGGTCCTCTGTAACTTCCCAAACACTGAAAAGTGACACTGGCAGCTGAAGGGACAGGAAGGAGAGAATGCAGGAAGATGGAAAAGGGAGTACATACAAAACAAAGAACGGAGCGATGGTGAAGTCATTTAAATTCAGGAAAAGGATGCAAAACCTGAAAAAAAAAAGAGCTCTCCATCAAATGGAAAGAGACCACCTTCCTTTATTTACCTAAACTTTTATCACTGCATTCCAGCATCCTACTTTCACTGCCTCTGCAGGTGGTATGCTGATATATACTAAACATTACAAAAAATTCTACATTAACACATCACCTTTAAGACTTAAAAGGCCAAAAATGAGACATGACCTTATTAGCTACACAAGCCTGCCAGAGGTTTATTGAGTGCTTCATTTAATCAAATAGATTAGTCTGTGTTTTGGTATTTAGTTTGCAAGAGTCTACATTTTCTACTATCACTATGTAACCGTCAAATAAATGTAATAAAATGTGAGAAACATTTACTGTACATTGATTTTGACAATGTGTAGTTCATTATAACCTAAATACGTTTCACAGGTTCAACTCAAAAACAACTCAATCAATCCTGAAGGTCAAGGAACTTTGGTCCATCTGCAAAAAAAATTCAGCAATTTCTTGCATCGAATTTGCTCATAGTGGACATATCTGGCAGCCTGTCAACAAGTCAATATGAAAGCACGAGTGATGGTCTTATGTGTGACTGTGAATGGAAAGAGAGTGCATGGTTTTCCAGTGAACTGTCCTCTGGAAAAGTTTTACAGAAATAAAAAACTATAATATCAAAAAAATGGAATAGGAAAGATTGTAGCCCTTTGGCCTGTGAGTGTGGAAAAGAGAAGAGATTTGACATGCCAATGCCAGGAAAGTTAAAAAACAGGAAAAACCAAGTGAGCACAGTAGATGGGAACAGGGCGGTTATGCTTATTTAATAGGCAAAATGATCATCTTATTTTGATGCTTGTACTGATTATCTAGATTTTGACTCTTCCATTTTTTTAAAAATAGTACATTGATTTAATAATTCTTATTAAAAGTAATAATAACTTTATTAATAGTTTTGTAAATGTATCACAATGCCACATATAATAATATTTTGGGTCAATACACTACTGTCCAAAAGTTTTTTTATGCTAACCAAAAAAAAAAAAAAAAAAAAAAAAAAAGTCAAACAT
>JAFVLL020037435.1:0-49431 GCA_021397915.2 Tor tambroides | reverse complement strand
TAACCTCATCAGGCATTATAGGAGGAAATTTAGAGCTGTTAAACTGGCAAATGGAGGTTTCAAAAAGTATTGAATAAAAGGGTGCCGTTAATTGTAGCCAGTGTGTATTAGAGAAAAACTTTTATTTCATAATGATATTTCCCCCTATTTTAAATTCTTATTATCCAATGAAAGGTTAGATTTTTGTGATTTTTTTAAAATAAAAGATCAAAAGGATTAACAATGCAGATTAATTTTCACAACCTTCTTTGATCATATTTACCAAGGGTGCTGATATTTTTGGCCATGACTGTATGTTCAGGTGTGCTGACACTGAGAGGATTAGTTGGGTTCAGCTTTTAATTAATAAATAAATAAATAAATAAATAACATTTAATAAAGAATCCAGTGTTGAGACAAATTCTATATCCTTATAGAATATTATTTCCCTTCAATTTGAAAGTCGTCATGATAACTACGTAAAAATGGTCAATTAACACATTCTAAATGGTCACATTTTATATAACCAAAGCTATAAATGGTTAAATGAAACCAGTCCCCCGCCCCCAAGAGTTTAGCATAACAGCAATACATTCCACTAGCCAAGTAGCTACTTAGACATACCACTTAGTCTAACACTGATTAGCCTTTAAGTCTAGAAAATACCTTAATGCAAGTTGCTTCTTGTGTGAGTCAAAACTTGGGATAAGTTTTTTTTTATAAAGAAATTATTTTTATTCAGTAAGAATGAATTGAATTGAACTGATCAACAGTGACAGTAAAGATATTTAAAAAAATTAATTAAAAAAAAAAAAACCTTTCCTATAAAAGTGTATCATGGTTTCCACAATAATATTAAGCAGCACAACCGTTTTCAACATTGATAATAATAATGGTGCGTTCAAGTCATGTCGGATACATCGTATTTATGAGTTGAACGCACAAGTTGTTATTACGAGTGGGAAACTCAAAATTTTCTTTAAGCCCTGAGTTTCCGAGTTGGGGGCATGTCAGTGAAAAAATATGTCAGATGCATTGGACGCAGCCAAAGACTAAAGACATGCAGCGTCAGTAAAGTTGTTGAAATGAATAAAATGATTATTTTTTTGTAATGTACAATAAAACTATATAAGTTACATTTACAAAATATTATATTATTGTATAATTATAATAAAATATATAATTATTCAGATTATATCACCTTCGTAAATTAAATAAAAACATAAAAAAGAAAAAACACAATGACGCACATTCTTCTTTCATCATTTTGTAGATGTAGAGTAAAAAAAAAAAAAATCGTTGAATTTTATGTAGAAAAGTTAAATCGCCATCTTGTTTCGACCAAAGTGACTTGAATGCATCTGACGACGTAATAACGACTTGTCAACTCGTAAGTACGAACGTCCCAGGAGGACTTGAACGCAGCATAAGAACTGCTTCTTGAGCACCAGATCAATACATTAGAATGATATTATATATTACATATATATTAGATCATGTGACACTAAAGACTGGAGAAATGGCTGATTAAAATTCAGCCTTCATCACAATTAATTACATTTAAAATAACTTTTCTAATTGAATACATTTCAAAATTGTTATATTACACAATATTACTGTAGTTTTGATCAAATATCATATATAAGACTTTTCAAAAACAAACAAAAAAATCTTATTAACTTCTAAACAGTAAAGTTTTACAGATCCTTTAACAATATATTTTAAGTACCATATAAAAAAATCATGTAAATTCTATTCTAAATTTAATTATTAGTTTCAGAAAAACAGGACTGCATTGCTTAAAATAAAGTTTATAGATTTATATACACAGAATCAAATTTTTAAAAGGCTATTTTATTAGACCAAGATATGATGAATGTGTTTTTAAACATGCATTACAAACGGCTACCTTTTGTGGATAATAAGCATAATAAGATTCTGTGGAGGGGGCATCCAATTTTGCATGACTCCAGTTCTTTGTAAGCAGGAGTCTGGTTTGAACCAGAGAACAACTCTACTGTTGTTGTTCTAACTTACCCCCAACATAGCCTTTGTCTCTGGTCAATGAATGTATGACTATAAAAAGCAGATGCAGTTTGTGTGCTACCGAATGTGTTTGCTTGTGTGTGTGTGTATACTGTATGTGTGTGCACTCACCAACAAATCCCTCTTCTCCAACTAGTTTAAGAGCCAACTTGTCTGCCAAGACAGAGGAGTTTCCATGGGCGATGTTAGCAAAAGGTCCAGCATGCACAAACACCGGAGTGCCCTGACATGACAAAGACATAAACAACATCAATGCAAACCATTCAAGTCACACCTGCATCTCAAAATATCACACATTAGCAGCTGTGCCTCAAGATTGCCTGAAAAGTACTGTAGAAATTTTAAATTAAGAGCTGGTGATGTAGGATTTAAGTGGTCAATTTTGCGTAAAACATATGTGGTTGAGATTTTATTTGTTAGCACCATTTTATATTCAGCAACAATAAAAATTGTTGGTTTCATGATCAAGATCCAGAAAGCATTTAAAGCTCTGTGAAAATATGAGTTTTGAACTGATGACCCTGAGGTCCTCTGTAACTTTCCAAACACTGAAAAGTGACGCTGGCAGCTGAAGGGACAGGAAGGAGAGAGTGCAGGAAGATGGAAAAGGGAATACATACAAAACAAAGAATGGAGTGATGGTGAAGTCATTTAAATTCAGGAAAAGGATGCAAAACCTGTTAAAAAAAGAGCTCTCCATCAAATGGAATGAGACCACCTTCCTTTATTTACGTAAACTTTTATCACTACATCCCAGCATCTGTCATTCACTGCCTCTGCAGGTGCTGATATATACTAAACATTACTAAATATTCTACATTAACACACCACCTTTAAGACTCAAAAGGCCAAACATGAGTCAAGGGAGGTGAGTGAACCAAGTTCATTTTGAGACATGACCTTATTAGCTACACAAGCCTGCCAGAGGTATACTGAGTGCTTCATTTAATCAAATCGATTAGTTTGTATTTTGGTATTTAGTTTGTGATAGTCTACATTTTCTACTATCACTTCGTTTTTTTTTCCCTTTGTTGGACAAAACAGTAATGTGTTCTGCATTTAATCGAGGTTTTGATCTACAAGCCTTTAAGAACCCTCATATAAATGTGATGAAGTGTGATAAACATTAACTGTACATTGATTTTGACAATTCGTAGCTCATTATAACCTAAATACCAGGTTTTACCAGGTTTAAAAACAACCAAATCAATCATTCTGAAGGTCAAGGAAAAATTTCAACAAATTAATTTACTGCATCAAATTTGCTCACAAAGTGGCAGCCTATCAACAAGTCAATATGAAAGCATGAGTGATGGTCTTTATGTGTGACTGTGAATGGAAAGAGAGTGCATGGTTTTCCAGTGAACTGTCCTCTGGAAAAGTTTCACAGAAATAAAAAACTATAGTATCAAAAAAATGGAATAGGAAAGATTGGAGCCCTTTGCGCCGTGAGTGTGGAAGAGAGAAGAGATTAGACATGCCAATGCCAGGAAAGTTAAAAAACAGGAAAAACCAAGTGAGCACAGTGAAAGGGAACAGGGTGGTTTTGCTTATTTAATAGGCAAAAATGATCATCCTATTTTGATGCTTGTACTGATTATCTAGTTACTGACTCTGTATGACTTCCTTTTTTTTAAACTAGTACAATGATTTGATTATTCTTATTAATAGCAATAATAACAACTTTATTAATAGTTTTGTAAATGTATCACAACGCCAATGCGCACATGTAATAATATATTGGGTCAATATGCTACGTATGCTAACCAAGGATACATTTTTGAACAAAAATACAGTTAAACAGTAATATTGTGAAATATTACACTTTAAAAAAATGTTTTCTTTCTTAACATGTTTTAAAATGTAATTTATTCCTGTGATGGTAAAGCTGAATAAATCATTCTCAATCATTATCAATGCTGAAAAAAAAAATTGTGCTATATTATTATATATAATTTTTTTGTAGAAACTATGGCAATTTTTAAGTGTTTGATTAATTAAAAAAAACAGCTTTTAATTGAAAAGGAAACTTTATGTAACAATGTAAAAGTCATTATTGTCACTTTTGATCAATTTAATGCATCATTTTTGAATGAAAGTACTCTCTTCTTATAAAAAAAAAAATCTTACTGACTCCTTGAACATTAGTGTATATGGTCAACATATATACAGTTGACTGTTTATTTATTTGATTATTTGTTTTCTGCATGACAAAAACAAGTGGTTTACTTGGCCAAGCAAACCTAAATGGCAGCATACTTTTATATATATAAAACAGTAAAATTATGAATACTAAAGACTAACCCTACCCATGAAAAAATACTCTTCACATTTTTACAGCGAAGTGAAGAAATATTTGGGAAGTCCTTGAATGTCTAAAGGAAGGTTGTTACATTTAGACAACTTCTGGGGACAACTTTGTCCCTCAAGTGAAGCTGATGACACATTTTCTAACAATCTCGACAAATCTCACATCTTATCAAATAGGCTTAGATCCAACTGTGAACACATGCACGTCCTCATGTTCAGTCATTCACACACTTCCTCTCTCACTCTTTCACACACATACACTCGCATACATCCCAATCCCAGCAGGGACATTATAGCACCATGCAAACAGAATATTCCCACAATCCTTTGCTGCCTGGTTCGTTCTGATACAATTCCTCCTCACAAGAGAAACAGGAAACCAGGCAGGAAAGGTTTCACAAAGCAATTCTGTGGCCCTCTCTACAAACATGCAACTTTTGTTCATCTCACATGCAAAAACATAAGCCCGTACAAACACCAAACATCAATCATTAATCATTAGCATGTTTTAAAGCCATAAAGATGAAAGGCATTCCAACAATCAGGCTTTTCACCACTGTCTATTTCTCATTTCCAGTTTTCTCGTGGCGTTCAGGGTGTGATAGTGAAAGACAGAGACACACTCCCACTGAGCCAAAACCAAAACCAGATGTGCATGTCTTACTGTATGAGTGTGTGTTTTCTGTGTCATGCCTCGAATATCCTATCACTTCACCAACACTGAGAGTATCAAGTTTGGGAGTTTCCATCAAGATAGGACAGTTATGTGTGCGGGAGACAGAATAAGAAAAATAGCACACAAGCGAGCGACTGTGTAAAAGATACTGAGATTGTGGGGTACAGGAACAGGGAAGAGGTCTCACCTCCAGTGTCTGCATCAGTGTGGGTTTGATAGCATCTTTCATGAGGACTGCCAAAGCCCCGGTTACACCCTAAGAAAACCAAAGAGCAAAGAAATATCAGAATATATTGTTCATAGCAGTTACCGAATGTTTCTATGATAGGGCTGTCAGTCTGTCACAATCATGAAATTGACTGATGATTTGCGATTAACAACTAAATATCCTGTTTTTTTCAGACTGCTTACAGTGTAAGTTTGATACGAATACACGTCATTTACATTTAACTTAGATTTAAATATTGCATAGGTTTACATAAATGTAAATACTATATATTCACAATAATTTCAATATTTCTTTTGTGAACATTTGTGAATTCTCAGTCAATTCACACTGCTGTTTTTGGAACCTAGACAACAGGAACATTATATTTTAATTATATCTAAATATAAATTAACAATATTTAGTAATCATTGTTTATATACACACATAGTGTAAGTTTATAGATAAGATTTTTTTTGAACGTTTTAGAAAAAAGTCTCTTACACTCACCAAGACAGCATTTGATCAAAAATACAGTAAAAACAGTAATATTGTTAAATATTACCATTTATAGTAATTGTATTTATTATAACATTTTAAAATGTAATTTATCCCTTTGATGGCAAAGCTGAATTTTCAGCAGCGATTACTCCAGTCTTGAGCTGAAATTATTTATTTTGGAAAAAAATGTTTTTTGGAAAAAATTATGCTTTTTTTTTTAGGATTCTTTGATGAATAGATATTTCAAAAACGTAATTAATTTGAAAGAAATTTTACTGTGACTTTTGCTCAATTTATAAGTAGTTAAAGGGATAGTTCACCCAAAATTAAAATGGTATGACTTGCCCTCATATCATTCCAAACCTGCAAGACCTTCGTTCATCTTCGTTACACAAATTAAGATATTTTTGATGAAATCCGAGAGCTTTCTGACCCTGCATAGACAGCAACACAACTGACACGTTCAAAGAAACGTAGGACATCGATAAAATAGTCCATGATATTTTAAAATTGTTTAAGTTAAGGTTGAACCACTGATGTCACATGGACTATTTTAACAATGTCCTTACAACTTTTCAGGACCTCGAATGTGGTAGTTCCCTTGCTGTCTATGGAGGGTCAGAGAGCTCTCAGATTTCATCAAAAATATCTTAATTTGTATTCCAAAGATGAACATAGGTCTTAAAGGTTTGGAACAACATAAGGGTGAGTAATTAATGACAGAATTTTCATTTTTGGGTAAACTATCCCTTTAACAGTGCTCTCTCTCACTCACACACACACACACACACACCAAGTCATCTGCAGTGATCGGCTGGCCGTTTCTGCTGCTGCCCACAACCATACGTCCGAGCCTGGCCCGCATATCAGCCAGTCCATCTGTCAGAGCAAGGATAGCCATGATCTCACTGGCCACCGCAATATCAAACTGGGTCTGTAAAAATGAGAGGGGAAGATCACATACTGACCAGCACACAAACATATCACAGTGATGATTTAGGTGATTTCCATCAAAATGAGTCGTCACGATATAGACAGTGGAGAGATTTGTCAGAAACACAGGCACGCAACATCTGCCAAGTCTGGTTCTTTATCACATGCAGTAAACTGCTCCCACATGTGTTCAAGACAACCTCAGCTGGAGTAAAAAACCGAGCTGTCCTGGTTTAACTCTCAGCTAATAAATACTCCCCCAATAAAACAGCTGGGAGCAGAGGAGTGGTGGCCAGATGCCCTATCTGTAGAGATTGGCCGCTTAATACACACCACTTGTGTCATCATTACTTGCCATTTAACTGCATTTACAGCACCCTAATTGCTGAGACGATCTACCCTAAGTCAATGTTTGCAAAGCCTGAGGAAACATGCTTCAGTGCTTTTTTTAAATTTCAAACACACACACACACACACACACACACTTGCTTCTACTCTTTCCAAAATACACATACATTATAGTATACTGTATGTTGCTCAAGAACAAAAGTACAAGGCTGTAGTGCACATTTCAGTGGTTTTGGTACAGTGGGAGGGAGATGAATGTAAGCACGTGATTGACCAGCTCAGAGGGTCTTTGCTACAGTATGTGCGCAGTAACGCCTTTATGAAACATTTGCTTTTACTTAGACTGTTTCCCATTGAGGTTCACACTGTTATCTGTTTGATTTGGTTTAAAAGTCATTAACTCTGATGGCCATTGACATACTGAAAGACTTAACACATTCCAGTTAAGGGAAATATACATAAAAGTGAGAGAGGGATGGAGAACGAGAGATAAATAATCATTGAGGAAAAGTGACAAAACTTCTACACATCACATTTAAATGTTGGCTAATAGAATCAGAAGTTTGAAGCACGTACCTGGCGAGAATGGCCTTTTTCTGTGTTAGCCTGGCCAACAGTGATCTTACGCAGAAAACGGTCATTGGTATCAACAACTATTTGAAAGAGGAAAACATATGTTAAGAGAAAACAGAACAAAGAATCAAAAGCCTGTGCTTCTACCTTAGAGTAATTCACCCAAAAATAAATTATGTGGTCATTTACTCATTCTCATGTCATTTCTAACCTGTATGACTTAAGTATAAATTAAGGATGTACTTTGTAGGATCTACAATAAATGGGAAGCAAAGCTTTCAAGCTATAAAAGGACATACTAAAAGCACCATAGAAGTAATCAACATGATTGGTGCAGTATTAAAAAACTCCATTTGGAGGAATGAGAGTGAAGTATGAAGGACAAAGTTCCTCAATGAGTGAACTGTCCAATAGCATTGAAAAAAATTACATTTGTGTCAAACAGGCTGACACAATGACAATTCTCATATCTGGGTGAATTTTTCCTACTGCAATTGAAACATTTCAAGACGTAGGATTTTTCCTAATAAAAGCAATCTTTTTTTCATGAGGTTGTGATAACATCACATTGGTTGGCTCAAGTGTAGCAGAGTTGTGTTCGAAGACAATGGCTGGAGAGAATCACGTCATGAGGGAACTCAGCTGGATGCTAAGTGCTGCAAGCTGAACAGATTTTGCAGTCACTGCTGAGGAGATGTATGAGGCAATCTAATGAATCCCAAAAATCAATGACCTAAAGAGACCCAGAGGGATGGACGCCAAGCAAAACCATAACCTTGCAATAAGCATGCATTCCTCAAAGACTTTTTGCGTTTGTGTTTTTTTTTTCTTGCAGCCAAGCTGAATGTAGGAGGGTGCAGTATGAGACACAAACACAACTCCCTAAGGGCCAGGAAGTTGGAAGGGAAAGAATTCAACCCTCTGGTATTTTCTCATAGAAACAGAACAATTATTATAAGCCTCATTTTAAACATGTCACGGGCAACAAAAATTACAACAGTGGTTCAGTCTGCTTTCTGGCTGTCTCTCGTACTCCTCTTGAGTATCTGTTTCTATTCATCCATCTGTGAGAACACGGTGTACATGAAGTACAGCATAACATACAGCACAGCCAAAACGGTTCATCTGAAGAGCGATTAATAAACAAGGAAAGACCATGATAATGTAGTCTGAGGATTATTATTCACAATGATATCTTCCCATAATGGACCATGGGAAACCTTAATGGTTCAAACATTACATTAATGAACGTCACTTTGAGAAAGTTGTACGGATTGTCAGACCTTCTCAGACACACACAGATTCGCATTCGCAGCGGGAGAGAGATGTAAAACTGTTCTTAATCTTCCAGGCCCCTCATCTTAGTGTGCACTTTTGAACCGACAGAGTACATATCCCATCAGTCACTGAAGCACTGTCTTCTGAATGTAGGGCTAAAGGCAACAGATGTTCCCAAGTGGCCACGAGTAAAACGGGAAACACCCCAATCCAGCTGAATCTCATCCCCCAGTGATCGCAGCTATCAGACGGCACTGCGCCATAACCAAAAGCAGAAGGTCTACCTTCCAGGTGCGAAGAGTAGACTCGTTATTGCATGTGTTCAAGAGGGACTAGTTCTCAAAAATTGCTCTCAGACGTAACGACATGCCTACTATATAGTGTTTTCCCACTAGCCAATTCAAACAGAAGAATCAAATGTGGCAATAGCATTCCAGTGGCCACATATTGTGTCATCATCCTGCATGCTTAAGCTCACTGTCTTATGCATCACATATCCTGTACCACAATCTCTAAATCTCTTTCTGTTACTCATCAGGCATTGAGGGATTCTTGTAAGAACGTACCATATGCAGAACAGTAAAGCAATCTAAATTGCTCAAGCTCCTACCTCTCTGCCATGTGACCTTCTCAGGGTCAAGGTCAAGACGGACAAATGCCCTGACCTCTTCTGTTGTGAGGTCACTAGGGTCAGATTTGTTTATTCCAAGACGCTGAAAACATAGGTGAGGAAGAGACAGATACAAGTGCAGTGATTATTATGATGAAAAAGCTGTTCATTCATATGAAACAAACCTACTATTAAAGCATTTTCATTACTACAGTTAGTTTTGGCCTTGACTCAGAAGAATAATTTAGGAGATTTTTCCCAAATTGCAAATATTTTGCTATTGGAGGCCCCAGTACAATCATAAATATCTTTCAGACTATCTTTTTAATTAGATTTATCTCTGAATCACTGGCCGTCGCTTGTAAATTTACCAGCTTTGCCTTTCCAAAATGCAAGTCAACCCAGCCTGTCCTGAGCAAACATAAACAGTTTGTGTTTAGAGGAGTCTCTCAGCTTATCTGTGTCACAGCCAACATAACACAACACTTGACTTGTTTACTTAAACAAAAAGAGTGAAACTCCTTAACAGCTAGACTTGCTGTGAATTACAGCCTTATAAGAAAGAATTGCTCATTTTCGCAGTAGCTGCATGAGGACACCTGTTGGTTATCTGATGTACTGCTTCCAAATTTCTACACGTTCTAGTGCAGATCTTCTCAACATTTTTTACCTCCCCGTTGTCCACAATGTGGATTCCGCATTTTTTGTTTTCCAGATGTTTTAAGAGGTGAATGTTCTTTAGGGTTCCCATTTATTGGATAAGTCCTATGGCGTCCTATATATTGGCCACCAAAATACTTTTTCCAGGTCTAAAAATCACACATTTAAAATTTTTCTTTCCAAGACCAATGAAGCCTTGGCTCTTCAATGAAAAAAGGGGATGAATTAAAATAAGAAACTGAAGGGATGCATTAAAGTAGGACATATCATGTAGTAGTTCTGGTTTATTTTAATGCTTGTTTTGTCTTATTTAAGTCATCTTGAGGCCCCCTTGGAAGTTTGCTGAAAACCACTGCTCTAATAACTTCTGTGTCAAATGATGATGGTATTAACAAGCAATAAAAGTTAAAAAGGTCAGAGGTACAAAGTCTTGTCCGGACTTACTTGTAGGCGACCCATCTGTATAGGAGAGAAACATCTCACGCCATTAACAGATGGCACTAGTCTGCTGTACAGGGCCTAAAAGACACAAAAACAATTTATAGCTGAATACGTAAAGCATTAGGAAGTGATATATGCAATTATAGAATCAGAAAGAATACTCTTTAATGACACACTAACTATTGATGAATCATAACATTAAATCCCAGGGAGACCGCTCTGTGTGAAATCAAAACATTATGATTGCAGTTGTTTACCTTGTCTGATTGAGTAGCTTCATGGAGAATGCGGGCATCGATAGCTGCCGCCACTAGATTATTGGCTGCGGTTATAGCGTGGATGTCTCCTGTGAGGTGGAGATTAAACTGAATGGAAAAAAAAATAAAGTGAGAGTGAGTAAGCTGTTTTCTGAAGCTTCTGATAAAGACAGCAGTATCTGCTCTCACACATACACACAAACACATTCAGTGTTGTCCAAAAGTCTGAGATAACAGAGAAAATATGGGATTAAAAACATAATATAAAACAAGAAATAAAAAGCCTTATTATTTTCATGCATGCTGTTACTTGGACGTATCATATAACAAATTCCCGAATTCCGTTATTTTTCCACTAAAATTTTTCAAAATGATATGCTAATATTTATTGGTAATGAGAGAAAAAAAATCAATTAGAAAATCACAAAACCAAAGCATTTTCACCAGTGGTCTCATTTTGGACATTGCACTTTATTTTACTTGGTCTCAATGGCTGTGTGAGTTTTTTTAAGGGCTGTCATCAGTTGTGGCATACTAGGGAAAGGGCTTTGTGATAGTGGGAGACAGGATGTCTGTAGTCACTCACCTCCTCCATAGGAATGACCTGCGCATATCCCCCACCCGCCGCTCCTCCTGCAGGGAGACAAAATAATGAAGCAGGCTGACAAACACACAGCAATGAAAACACAAGACAATACGTCTGATAAAGCCAGACATGAGCTCGATCCAAAATCTAGTGAACTGCCTTGCTGTGCACTGCCTAAATGAGCAGCATCCTAACTTCATAAAACATTACAAGTGACCGATTTGAAACTCTATATACTCTATATTTATATATATATATATACATCTATATATAAAATATATAAATAAATATCTAAAAAGCATAAATATAAATATATATATATATATATATATATATATATATAAATTGTAATTATAATAAAATTACATTATGGATTTTAAAAATACAGTGTGTGTGTGTGTATACACACACAACGTATATTTTTTAATTGTATATTTACAGTAAATTCAAATCTAAATTATTACATTTTATTTCAATAATTAACTGTTTAATTTTATTTTTAATTATTTTTCAATACTGATAAATTTATATTAACATTTCTCTCCTTTTCCACCATCTTGGATTTATTTGTTTTACTGAACTCGTTGCAGGGCATTTTGGTATTGCCTACTCTACAAAGGACAAGTTACAGTGCCTTAAAATGAGTGCATCTTAGAAAGTTGCATAAATATAATGCCTACATTTTGGAGCAACCTTCAGGAAGTGCATCTGTGATACCTTGAAATGTTGTTAAGTTACTTATTGTTATCTATATACTACAATATTAAACTAAGGTAAAGCAAACACAAAAACACACCTTTGACACCAAATGTTGGGCCCTGGGAAGGCTGTCGCAGGCAAGCAAAAGAGTTGAGCTTAAGATGAGCGGAGAGGGCCTGGACAAGACCTATGGTCACTGTACTCTTCCCCTCACCCAGGGGGGTGGGAGTTATACTGAAAAACATAGACCGAGAACATTATCAACACATGCTTTCCCACATATAAAGGGAGAAGGTTGTGATTCTACATCTATTCATCCTTCTGCTTTTCTCTTTTCGTTTTCCCTCTGATCTCACTACATTAGGCTGCTGGCAAACCCTCTCCCCATCAGCATCCTCCCTCTCTCTCAGTCTTTGTGGAGCGGCTCTTTTGGCAGTGCAGTAAAGGCATGCCAGTGGCTGACAGTAATTGAGTAGGCTGGGTGGGGAGGGCAGTGCTGCTTCACAGCGTCTGTAGGCAGAACAAAGAGCGGGACTTAAAGAAGGAAAGTTAAGGAGAGGGAAGGGGCTGCTGATAAAGCCAGGGGTCTGCGCATTCCCCACACACATGAAAGAGACCCTGGGCCCCATTTGGAGCTGACCGAGCCACGCTTCACACACACGGATGAAAGGGAGGCTCCTGGTGGGTTCAAGAGCCAGCAGTAGATAAGATCCCTGGGCCCGCCAATCACTCTCTCTAGGAATTTAGAAGCAGAGTACAAACGTGTACACGGACATGAGCGTGAAAACATATAAACATTGACCTGAAGTTTTCCTTAGATGCTTTTAACCTATTTCTCTTATTTAAGTTATTTCAATGCAAAAATGACTGTCATCAATCTATCTGCCATTAACTGATGAAAAAGCTTCCAATGTCATCAAATTTACAGATTAAAACCTGTTCAACAAATTAAGTCAATACAGTTTTGGTTCAGCTTCATTGTTCAATAAAAATGTGTGTCATTGCTTTCGTATCGTATCATTTCAGGGTGTGTTCACGCTTGTACTTTGGTTCTCTTAGTTCTTTTGGTCTGAACCAAAAAAGAAAATTATACATTTAGTCCTGGTTCGCTTAGCATTCATTCATTTTCTAAGACTGAATCTAAAGATACAAAACAAAAAGCATAAGGATAAGGTGATAACCTGATTGGATAGCTTTAAAAAAATATAGTGGTATTTTTACCAGTTTAAAACTCACTAAAAGCTTATGAAATATGCAAAGGAGTCAAAATATTCCCAGGAATTCTTGCATGCAAACAAAGATCTGCTGGTTCCAACACCTGTACCGAACAGTAAAAACCAAACCAATCAAATCAAACTAAACCTTCCAAGCATAAATACACCCTTAGACAAGTTATATGACATAAATTAAACTTCAATGAAAGTAAAAACTGATGTCACACCCTGCCACCAGGACATATTTGCCATCAGGCTGATGTTGGAGGCGGTTGAGGAGGGACAAATGGACTTTGGCTTTGGTGTTCCCGTAGGCCTCCAGCTCCTCTGGAAGCAGCCCAATCTCCTGAGCCAGCTGGGATATGGGTTTGGGAGTCTGTGCCCTGGAGATCTCTATATCACTGAGGGTTACAGAAACATGTAAAAAGAAAGATGGAAAGACCAATTAGCTCTGTGCACAAATGAGCAAGAAAAGGTCTGAGTGATGCATATTCTGTAGAAACTAAAAGGCAAAGCTGCTCATACCTAGGCACAGGTGAGAGTGGTTGGAGTTTTAGTGGACGGAGCCTCCATGGCTGGTACTGCTGTTCTTGTATCCACCTCCTGCTGCTCCTCACTACGTGCTGGCAGATCGCAACAACAGCCACAATCATCTCAGTGAACACTTCAAAATGGCAGCTTCATTCATTGCATAATTATGTACACAAACTGTGCACAAATATATACTACAAAAAACATACTGGCAATAACTACTTGATTTGGTATTACACTACCATTCAAAACACAGCGAACTGATCAAAAGTGACAAAGATTTTTATAATGTTACAAAAGATTTCAATATCAAATAAAAGCAGTTCTTTTTAAATTTCTATTTATTGAAGAATCCTGGAACCATGTCTGCACAAAAATATTAAGCAGCACAACTGTTCTCAACAATGATAATAATAATAGTTTCTTGAGCACCAAACAAATTCAAATCAAATTAATGTTTCAATGATGCAAACAAAACTTAATTCTACTGTAAGGATGATCAGTTTTTCAAACCAGCATAACAGAAGGATTTCTGAGTGATCACATGACACTGGAGTAATGGCTGCTGAAAATTCAGCTTTGCCATGCAAGGAATAAATTACATTTTAAAATATATTCAAATAGAAAACAACTGATTCACATTCACAATTTTTTTTTTTTAATAATTACAAATAATAGTTATAACTGTCAAATAAATTAATCTTTAAATTGGTAAACCATGGGTTCTTAAGGTTTTATATTAAATTGATAGAATAACTTATCCAATTTTAAAGACTTGAATAGAAAGAAGAAACAACAACGGGCCTCTCACCTGCATTCTTAGCGCAGCACTTAGAGGCCCAACTCCTGCACCAGATTCAGCTTCAGCCCTGTGCTCCCAACTGTCAGGGTGTTCTAGGAAATAAGATCATAAGTATGAAATGTTGGCCCGGACTGAGCATCTAAGGAAATACAATTAGTGGTGTCTTATTATGTTCCCACACTAATGGAATTTGTGGGTTATGGAGGAAACAGCATGGGCCTCTATATCCATTAAGGTCTCCTGGAGATGGCAGGTAATGAAAGGTGAGGAAAACTGCGTGCCAGACTTAATTGGCTTCAGAGGAATCACATGCTTGTCTTTCACATCCATGGTACTACAATTATAATAGTTTCCTCGATTCTCAAATAAAGAAGGGATGAGGGATCTATATGTTTTATGTATAGCAAAGTAAAAATCAGTTGTTATAATGAATGCCAGGCTTAATATCTTTACTTTGAAGAAATATACCTTCCATTAGGGCTGAGCTGAGGTTGATAACTGCCACCTCCGGTCTTAACCAAGTGGGTGGGAGGCCCTTGTGGTCAGTCTCTAACAAAATAACCACATCCGAATCCATGACCTGAAAGAAAGAAAGAAAGAAAGAAAGAAAGAAAGAAAGAAAGAAAGTGTATGCCTGATATGATTTATCCAGATGTCCCTCCTGAAACAAAGCAGCATTGCCCTCTGCTGCTGAAAATAGCAAACTACACCTAAAACTGACCTGAAAAATAAATATCTCCCAGTTATCAATTTACCTGTTTTTGCAAGTGCTTTGAGCTCCACTGGCAGGTCTGCACCATCATGCCATTGTTTTGCAACAAAAATTGAAGAGTTGCCTTCAGGGGTCCCTCAACACCCACCAGCACTGCCATCTTACCAATCAATGGGGCATCTAAAGGAGTGTTACAAAAAAAGTAAATACTGTATATTTAAACTGGCTCTAATCAATTCACCCTAAACTCAACATTACGTTATGCTAAAACAAACAAGTATACTAGCATTCTAAAATCTGAGGTCAGTAAGATATTTTTGGACAGAAATTAACACTTATTCAGCAAGCACACATTGATCAAAATTGACAGCAAAGACATTTATAATGTTACAAAAAAAATGTTATTTAAAATAAAAGCTGTACTTTTGAACTTTCTTTATACTGAAAATTTATCATGGTTTCCACAAACATTTTAAGCAGAACAGCTGTTTTCAACATTTACAATAATAAAAGTTTTCTTGAACACCAAATCAGCATATTAGAATGATTTCTGAAGGATTGTGTGACACTGAAGTAAAGGCTGCGGAAAATTCAGCTTTGCATCACAAGAATAAATAATATTTTAAAATATATTAAAACAGAAAACAGCCAGTTTATATTGTAATAATATTTATAAATAAATGAAATAAATTCATTAAAAAAAAAAAATTAAAAAAAAAACTTACAGACCCCATATACTTTCGAAAGGTACATTCATCTTAGGAGGATATTTTTAATATATTGATATATGGGCCATTCTACAGAATTGGTCCAAAGTCAGAGTTGGAAATATCTTGAAAAAATCAATGACAATTAAATTTTTAACAGTATTTCAAGTGTAATTTATGAGAATTGTTGTAGTTTGAATCCAATTTTTCTTTGTAAAAGGCAAAAGGTTGATCATACTGATTTCAGAGTTAAGGATTCATTAGTTTGAATATACATTGAACCAAAAACTATCATAACATCTTAGTAGATAATTCAGTACACTTTATTTTTGACAAAACATCCCATGTTTAGGTAGTAACGGCACATTTTCGGTAGTGACAGTAATACTTTGGTAGCAACCACATAACATTACAGAATTTTAACTTGCATACTAAAACATACTAAAATACAAAAAATTGCACAAATATACTAAAATTTTGTTTATTCCCCCCAAATATGAGGATTATGTGTTCCCTTTTGTTACTACCGAAACAATGATGACATGTTTTGGTAGTGACAATTCTATGGGATAACAACCAAAAAAACAAAGATGTCACTACCAAAACTACACCAAATGTTTCGGTAGTGACAACTTATCATGCTACTTGTAACGGGGCAGACAAGACGTGAGACGTGCGGATCCATTTGCGAAGCTTTATTATAAAACATGGTCATACACAGGCAGGGTCAGAGAACAGCAAACAGGTATGGCAGGGGCAAGACACAGAGCAATCCGAAGAGCAAGCGTGGGTCGACGATCGGCGAACAATATCCACAGGGGCAAGGCAGAGAGATAATCCAGGTACAAGAGCAATAATCCAAACGAGGTGCAAACACAGTCCAAACGGCAAGGCAAAGGGTAAATCCAGGAAACACGGGCAGGTAATCAAAACACAAGACAAGGCAAGATTATGACTTTAACTATGGCTCCGTAGAGTAGCTATCGCTTGGAGAGTGATAAACGCTATACAAATACTGGAGCTAAAACAGAAACACGGAATGGCACGGTAAAGTAGCTAGCGCTAGGAGAGAGCTAAATGCAGATCAATACTCGGCGATAAGACAGAGGAAGTCCATGGCTTAAGTAGTGTGTGTGAATAAGAATCAGCTGTGTGTGATCAGTGTAATCAGCTGTCAGTGCAATGGATTATGGGAAATGCAGTCCGATGGTGAATGGCAACAGTAATGTGGTGCAAGAGTCAATGCTGTGAGTGGGTGACCTCTGGTGGTGTTTGTCCAGAAGTGCATGGACCAGATTCGTGACACTACTCATGATATGGAGAGCGTTCAGTGAACAGCTGAGCCGAGCGATAGAAAGATAGAGATGGCGGATAAAAAAACAAAAGAGGAAAACGTCTGCCTAGAAAAACAGCGCCTATTCGAAATCTGCTTCGCCGATTTCGGATACGTGAGCTCCACGCGATCACTGGGCGCTCAGTGCTCATGTATCCCGAAGAGAGGAGCATAACCCCGGCTAGTCCTTCTGACATTTGCCGCTGGCTCTGATGTCTCTTTAGTGGTTAAACATAAGATATAATTCGTTTTGGGTAACTCTAACAGGTAATCTTTGGTCTTTATTGTATTGTTCTATTAATATGTTAAAATGAAAATGAAAACAGGCAATGTTTGATATAATATTTTGTTTCTGTATGTATGTTCCCTGAACTACATTTCTGTGGCTATTAATATGTTTAAATGAAAACGAAAAGAGGCAATGGTGTTTGATATATTTCGTCTGTAAATACAATGAGGAAGATTGCAGTAGCCGAGCTGAGGCGAGCTGACTGATATTATCAAGTACGCTGCTCTTTGCAGAATTACTGGACTTGCGTCGTTCCATCCGCGGGAGTTCACACTAACTTGTGAAGTCCGAACTACCGAGGATGCAAGGCCGAAATTTGCGTACTTGGTATTGAGAAACACGCGCAGACCTAACGTTAAGTCACCAGACTATTTGCCTGATGATCTCGGTACTTTAGACCGCGATGGAAACGCAGACAGCAACAGGTCTGGGGGAAAAAAGTTCCTGGGACGTATTGTTCCAGGTAATTTCGGTGGAAAAGCAGCTTATGTTTCACAGAACTCGTTGCCTGGGTTACGTAGGCTACGTATATGTGGGGCGGATCTATCAAAATAGGGGAGAGAACCTTTTGGGGTATAGGGGCGTGTTTGTTTTGGTGATTTCAAATATCAACATTGGCTTCCAGAAATCACTTACCCTGCCTTTAAAGGGCTTACTAATATTTTAAATATTATTGTGGTTTTCAATAGATAATAGAAGGATCTTAATTAACATCTAAGATTTGAATATATAAATGCTTTTTAAATGTGTTTTTTGGTTGTGGGACAGCAGTTTTCACCAATTCTGTAGAATGGTCCATATAAATATGGATATTTGTTTAGTACTCCATTCAGTATAATTAGCAGTGTTTATGAAACATTTCACCTTTTGAATGCAAATGTAATAACATATGCCGAAATGCATAAACAAACAGATACACACCGTGCCTGGCAAGCATCTCCAGCACAGCTCCAGCTACAGGTGAAGCAAAGCCATCTCTCTGATCCCCCAACACCACATGGCCAACATTAAGATCAGAAACCCTGCAAACACATAGAGGCCTATATGTGACTTTGTGTGGAAAACATCCAGTTTCTACCCCAAAATTACACTTCTTGTTATACTTTATTCAATTAAATAAAGTAAATGTATCTATAATACATTTAAAAGTATCCTACAATTAATAGTTTCCCAATAACTTCCCTGTCATAAGAATAAAATTATTTTAATATATACCATACAATATCATGGCAGATGGGAAATATTCATAGCTAGAAAATTCTCAAATCAACCACCATTGGCACTTATGGCAAAAAGTTATTTTTGGTTACACATACGAATATAACCAAAAAACTGTAGCTTACCCATCCACATCTTTCTGTGGCTTGATGGCATTACGGACACTTTTGGAGAGGAAAGACTGAGGAAGGTGTAAAAAAATGCCATGAACACGAGAATCCTCATTTAATCTCAAGATCTCCTCAATCACCTGCAGAATAAAGAGGATAGTTTCTGTTTAATCAAAAAAGCTACTCTAATTTGCTTTTCAGAATTTGCAGCATCACTGACCTCTTCCTCTGTGCACTGGTGTGGAAGACAAATCTGCATAACATTCAAGCTGATCTGTGTGGATACAAAATCAGCGGGTATATAACACTGTATAAGCTATTAATATGCATTCCCATTCATCTTATCAATAGCAAAACATCTTCTAAAATATAATGTAAAGTATAATGTAAAGATTTGTGTTACTTGCACCCATTTATTTATTGTATGTTGAACAGAAGGGAAGACAAACAGTTATACCTTTCCAGCCATCTTCTTATTCACCTCCAGCAAACCGTCATCTTCCCCAGCCTATCATAAGTAAAAGCAAACCAGCTTTTAGTGTCTGAGATTCATTCAAATAGCAACAGACACACACAAGTTCTCTCCAACTCTTTATCTAAACACAAAGACGCACCTGTATGATAGCCAGTGTAGGTTTGAGGCCTGGGTTAGTTTCTCTGATAGCTTTGAGCTCCTCTCTGCTCCTCTGAATAATGTCACTGTAAATGAGATGGACACAGAGTGCATATTTAACAATGAAGCACACAGAATATTTAATCAAAAGTAATATTATGCGTGTTCATTAACTTTAAGAGAACAAAACTTTTCATTGAATGAACATAAGACAAATCCAATACAATTAGTACTACATTAGTTTTTTTTTTTTTTTTTTTACTTGTCAAGCTTATGGAGCTGATACGAATTTTAAACAACTCGGTTATCTATTCCTGACTTCTCTGTAGGCAAAAATCAATTTTGACCACGCATTAAACAGCACTCCATCATTTTGCCTGTTCTTGTCTGCTTTTTAGTTTTTAGTCTCTGAAACACAGACTTTGAACCTCAGATAAAAACAGCATTAGTAGCAAGCTTTAGACCGAAACATGTATCATTATTAACACAATGATTGCTAATATGACCTAAAAGAAATGTTTTTTTTTTTACATCCACAGATGATCTTCAACCTCTCTTAACACTTAAACACAAGTTCTCCCTGTGCCTGCCCAGATGAGGTTTAAAACCTTTATACTGGCATCTCTGCCACACAAATCATAACAACTAGACTGGTGTCTTGTTTTGAACTATGACAGAAAGTAATAAAGGGAAAATAAATAAATAGTAATCAGTCTTATTCGCTCAGCTGATTATAATAATTTTAAGCAGGTTGGCCAACACATTTTGACTAGCAGCAGATAAACTTATCTTGTGTTATCGTGGAGTCTATCACATCACTGTAAGCATCCTTTGTAAGGCTGGCTGCAAAGGCATCTTTACTGATTATTTTAACCCTCTGTAGCAGATACCTGACCTTTGACTCTGTTTACAGACATCAAAAAGATGCATAGGGGTCACTTATAGCGTTTGATTGGGCAATCATACACAATTTCCACACAGTTTCCATCTGTTAAAGACTTTCAGGGAAGACTGTTGTAACAGTTCAATTAGTGTAACTCAGTTTTTTAAAAAGCTTTATTATAATAACCAATTAATTAAACAAGCTGTCCTGTAAATTCTTTATGTTGCTATTCTACTTCTATAGTCTTACAACATGTCACACTGGAGATGGTCGTCACAGATGTACCTGGTGTAGCAATATATTTTCAAAAATGGTGCTATAACTCAACCTGTGTTACAATACTCCCATGTCTTTTAAAAAATAAGCTTCTCCTGTTTTCAATGTAGCAAAATCCGATATTACGCACTGCTACTGACTGTATGAATCCATCTTGATCGCCCACCAGGGGAACTGGTTAAATGAGGACATTCAGTGTAACACTGACCTACAACTAACGACATGTTTTCAACCTTAGTTAAAACAAAAGTCACTTTTTGTTAGAAAACTTGAATGCATACAGTAGCACAATGTTAATATGCAGCTGAATTAGCACACAACGCAGTTCCTATTAAAAAGGGTGTATAGACGAAGACTAATGGGAGGCAGAAGTTACATCAGCTGGCGCCCAAACACCGGTAGCACGTGGGAACAAATCAACGCCAAGACAATAGATGTTTTAGTCAATACAGAACCAAACTGTAACAATCACAAAAGTCATTCAGCGTGTTTTAGAAAATAAAGTTTTGTCACATTTAGGTTTAGAGACTTAATAGCGTTTGTTTTATTCTTACCAAACAGCACTTTCATACATCGGTCCATCGTTTTTTCGTGGATGACTTTTAAAACTCGTTACCGTTTCACTTGTGCCGCTGGTCGAACTAGCTTCCCGAACCCATGGATAAGAAACCGCGCTGTTATCAGGTAACGTTATGAATCTTTTCTCCGAGTTTAATACTTTGACAACCGCTCGTGATCGTCGTATGCTGGCGTGGCTCCGATGTGCATGGCGAAAAGCGACCGACAGTCTCATCTTTCCGCTAGAAAACGTCCACCGGGTCTGGGGTCTTTGGAAGCAGAGAGGTATCTTGTCTGATGCTCAGGTGATCTCGAGCAGAGCTGGACTAGCGCGTGCCTGACAGAGCGACTACGCGAGCGCGCTGCTATTGCGTACTGCAGCCAAGGAGGAAGCGTCTGAATAATTATTACAAGTCTGAGCAAGACAAATGACTCACATGGCATTGGGCAACTCTTTTCGTAACCTTAGTTTTTCTCTCTTTACAAATCCGTATTACAAATTAGTATATATATTTTTTAAATAAAATAAAATATGTTTTGTTGTTTTAATAAGTGATACATTTGTTGACAAGAAATTCAGCCTACGAGTTAGAGGTCAGCAAATCATGATTAGACTTTTCAATCATTCAGAATGATTAAAGGTAGCATAATACAGCATAACGACTTAAGTATGAACAGCACTGTGAATTGGTGATGTTGATCAGATTGACCTATCCAGATCCAGCAGACACATTCATGTGAGCTTTGTGTTTGCAAATTTGAGTCTACACTACAGCAGCCTGTACACTATTCAAAAGTCTGGAGTCTTACAATTTAAAATACCTGTTTTCTTATTTTCAAATGTAGGTTACACTTTGTTTTAAGGTGTCTTTGTTACAGTGTAATTATACATTTAAGTACTGAGTAATATTAATGAACTACATGCACTTACTATATGGTTAGGATTAGGATTAGGGTTTAGTTTAGAGTTACTTGCATGTAATTATGCATAATTAATTGTTATAATAATAGTAAGTACATGTAACATGTATAACAAGGACACTTTAAAATAAAGTGTTACCCAAATGTATTTTTTCTTGAGATGGAAAAGATGAATTTTCAGCAGCCATTACACAAAGTAATGGTCTGAAGTGTCTAAAGTAAAGGTCACATGATCTTTCAGAAATCATTCTAACATGCTGATTTGCTGCTCAAGAAACATTTCTTATTATCAGTGTAGAAAACAGTTGTGCGGCTTAATATTTTGTGGAAACCGTGATACATTTTTTAATATTCTTTGATAAGTATAACGTTAAAAAAAGCATTTATTGGAAATAAAATCTTTTAAACAATTATTTATGTGTTTACTGTTACCTTTGATTAATTGAATGCATCATTGCTTAATAAAAGTATTAATTTCTTTCAAAAAAATAAGTCTGACCCCAAACCTTTGAACGGAAGTGTATTGGTGAATCAACAGAATTTACATTACATCTTCCTGTTTATTCCATGTTTATTATGCATCACCATACATAACACAGTTGTCCCTGGAACAAAATTTTAACAAAGTATTATATAGCAACATCCTTTTAGCTAACTTTCTTTACTATATAGTCAGAAACGTTTTTTGTATCCTGGCATGTGTTATTTTAATAGTTGTGAGCAGGGGATATCACGTGTCACACGAGGTAGGCACATGGGATCTAATTAGGGTAACAAAATTACATTCTAATTCATGACATATGCTACAAAACTTTGAATGAGATACAGCTGATAAAAGATTTGTGTACACATGAAATAGTTGGATCCATTACAACTAACCACCAATACCTAACTTATTATCTAAAAAATGTACAGTTATATTGACAAGATATATTTTACATAAGAATAAACACTTGATGACGTGCAAACCACATAAAAAAGGATTTCCAAATCTCCAAAGGCACAAAATGAGTTATTTGCCACAACTGCAAAATGTAAACTGTAAAAATGCATGTTTATAATAAACAAAATGTAAATATTTGAGATACTTCCGGTTCCAACCCCCCCCCCCCCCCCCCCCGACAGATTTATTTCACACCGACAGATTTATTTCAGCGTGAGGTCTATTTAGTGTGATGTATGTTTATTTTTCTTCAGAAGATGAATATACATTTGCAAAAATAAGGTATAGGAACAAAAAAATATAACATAAACAAAAAAAGCTGATCACTTAGTATGTATTTTTTGACATTGTGATATCTGTGTCCACGTCATCGTTTCCAGAAGAACATTTTCTTAAACGGATTGCTCCTATCATGTCTCTTGGCTCGCTCCAGCTTCACAAGGACATCCCTGACCTCCATCTCAGTTGACTGAACATTGGTGTGAATGTAGTCTATCATTGAACTCTGCTCTTCTACTAACATGGCCACATCCAGAAAAACCTCATGAAGGCTCTGAATGCGTCTCTCTAGCTGTAGCAGTTCCGTATGTCGGCTCTCGATCTGGATGAGGGCAGACCGTGCCGTTTTACCTTCTGAAACCATGTTCTCACTGAAGACGTTCCATTGACCGCTCTCCAACATCTCTTCGATCTGGTCACCTGTGACCTCTCGGCCCACAATCTCCATCTGCCGTTGAATATACGCCTTGCAGGACTCACTATAGCTCACCTCAGCGTCATTGTACTCCACCATGGCATCACGGAAACTGTTGCTTATGCTGGCGTACTGTGTTCGGGCGATTCTCGTCACCGGTGAATTGACGCCATACTTTTCCTCTAACTCTTTACTGTGGGAATCCATCTTGCGAAGGTGCACGAGCATCTCCTGTCCACGAGTTTTGATGTCAGCTGCAATAGCATTAGAGTCACAGGTATTAGAAGCACTAGAGCAGACTGTGCCTGTAAAAATATGTGAGTTTCGCTCCCTGACACGCTTAACTTCCAGGCGGATGTACTGAATCTGACGGCGAGCCTCCTGTGCCTCGTCAAAGACAGCTTCCATGTCAGGGTTGGTGCTGGGGTCCTGAGGAGGGTCATCATAGTCTGTGTTTTCTGATGGAGAGAGAGCTTGGGCAGTTTCATGGTCTGCTGCAGTGCCATTAGACAGTGATACTGCCTGGAGATGTCCAAGTCTGTCCCTCATGACTGGAATACTGAACACACATAAAACAGCAGCCGGTAAAATATACAGTAGGCTATATATGGGTAACAACAAAAAACAGCGCTAGAAAACAGAATATTTGTTGTTAGACGTAACCCACACGTCAGAATGTCTGACTTGTGGAAAAGTACACTTGTGTCACTAAAAACCTGTCAGACAAGATAGACTTGTTTGTAAGTCCACGTTTAAAAATAAAAGCTTTCTTTTACTCTCATTACGTTTTCTATTAGATTCTGCCTCATTATTATGCATTTTATATCATTTGAACAGAAGGGGGAAAAAAGCATTTTTATTAATTGTATTTAGTTATACTCAATAAATAAAGAAAAAAAGAGTTTATTGATTTAGTAGCTACATAAAAAAGCGTCAACCAAATATTACACGTACTATCAGACTTGATATAGGCATCGCATCAGTGGAGAAAAGGTTTTAAATTTTTAAATTAAACCTTAATGCTTCGCAACACAAATAGGCTACTCTACTTTGAGCAATATTATCATTGTGGCCTACCTTCAGTTATGTCCTTCTCTGTGCACTCCTTGGAAAATCCGCTTTGCAGGTTACGAAAATCACGCTATTATCTGGCAATGAAAAATAAAAATCACATTTACCTAATTTCACCTCTTCTTGTCCAACACCGCGTGTAAGTGATGACGTAACACACAAACCCCGCCCCAAGTCAGGTGTGTCCGACAGGGGGCAGCAGAGATGAGACACTTCAGATGCGATAAGCACTGAGGGAACGTTCTTTTTTATTGTAAATAAACCAAACGCATCATTTTTTTTTTTTTTTTGGTCAGTGTTAATGGATGTAGGCTACATTTTAAATCTACTGCAACTGCGCTGGTCGTGTTGACAGAGGATAGACAGATTGATTGAGAAAGGCAGAGAAGAAAAAACAAAAGATATATAGTATAAACAACCAATATGCACATTCTCCGACTAGTTAGTTATTATAGGCTAATCATTTAATTAATTATTACAATTAATTATATTTATTAGAAGAAAAATATTTGGTTTTCTGTTTTGCCCCTTATATACATTTTTTTTTTTTTTTGGTGTGAAGATTTCAGTTTAATTTCTTTAGTACGTATACAGCCGAATCATCTACTTTCTGTCAACTATAATCTATTTCCACTCAGTAAATTAAAGCTCAAAGTTGCTCAAACGTTTGAATCCTTGACTCTGCAAACATTTGTGCATGTCAGGGCCCAATATTAGGCTTCACAATTTTTTATTAAATGTATTATACGACATGGAAGACATAAAGAAGGCATCGTACTCGATCCCATTTCGCAAAACAGAGATTATGTCAAGTGTCGCTGAGACTCACGTCTGACATTCTATTCAGCGAACAGGTTTGGCGTCAAAGTTACGCCCTGGAACGCGCATTCCTTCCCCCCACCCATTAAATGACAGCTGCACCATGCAGTGCAGTGAGGATGGAGCTGCAGCCTTGAGATGACACATCGATAGAAGTGGTCGTAATTTTGGACAAAAAGACAAGGTAATGTACTTTGTAGCGAATGCCAAGGAGTTTCCTTCTTTCTTTTCATCTTTTTTTTTTCAGCTCATCACTTCTACTTTACGCATTTATGGATAATTAGGCTATTCCTATAATAGGTCTAAATATATTCGTTCGAATGTTGTTAGTGTAAAAATGTAAAATGCTTGAAAATATAGCTTATACAACATTGTTTTATAATGAAACAAATAATAAAATGCTGGTTTGAGAAACTTAATCTTTAAATCTTAAAAGTACTGATTTTTGAGAAGAGACAGGTTTATGCATTTATCTTGTAAATTGTAAAGCCTTTGTTGTTCGAATAAAGTAGAATATTTTTTAGCAATCTTGTTTATACTTTTCATAGTAAAACAATTGAAAAGAACACCATATGTAAAGAAACAAAAGCTGAACTATCAGTTCAATCCATTCAAACTTGTTTGGTGAGTGACGCCAGTCAGAAATAGTTTCACAGATGAACTTGTTAGACGTGTGACTTTTTCAGTGTTGATAAGGAAGTATTATCTCCCCCTTTTACAGTCAGTTTCAGAAGGTACACAAGGAATGAAAATGATTTTATTCTTGAAAACAAGGACTAAATGGGGGATAATGATGTAAATATGAACGTTATAATTATGCTATATTGTTTTAGATTGTTTAGCCTACATCAGATCACATATTTCCTATCACTTCTGGTGGCACTGAGTGTCATTTTCCGTTCATTCTCCCCTCTAGCAATCATGAGGGACAGATTGAATCATCTTCAGACCATTTCAGAGTCTAACAGCCAGCTAGAGGAGGTGAAATCAGACTCTTTCAGCAATGTGGACCTGGAGGAGGATTTCAGCCAACAGGCAGTCATTTTTGACAACAGTGATGAGATGGACTCTGTGCTCGATGAAGCTCAAGACACTAGACGTGAGATTCAGCTCATCCGCCTGGAGGTGAAGCGTCTCAGGGACCAAAACACACGTATACTTAGCGAACCGACCCGTACATCTCACGTGAAGCAGGATGCCAATGTCATCGTAGGAGACATCAAGACCCGTGGACAGGACGTTCTGGCACGTCTACAAAAAATGGACGCCCACGCCAAAGAGCTTGAAGAGGAGAATGGCATCAACTCAGCTGTGGCGAGAATCGCCCGAACACAGTACGCCACCCTAAGCAACAACTTCCGAGACGCAATGACAGAGTACAATGATGCTGAGATGGATCACAAAGAATCGTGCAAGCGTCATATTCAAAGGCAAATGGAGATTGTGGGCCGAGAGGTGACAGGTGACCAGATTGAGGAGATGCTGGAGAATGGTCAGTGGAACATCTTCAACGATAACGTCATGTCAGAAGGGAAAACGGCTCGTTCGGCGCTCAACCAGATTGAGAGCCGACATCGCGACCTGCTGGATTTAGAAAGCCGACTCCAGAGCCTTCATGAAGTGTTCATGGATGTGGCTATGCTTGTAGAGGAACAAGGACCCATGACAGACTACATCTTAAACAATGTTCAGAAAACAGATGCTATGCTTGGTGAAGTCCTTATCAAACTGGGACAGGCCAAGAGACATGACAATAACAACCCATTCAAGAAAATGTTCTGTGGATGCTTTCCATGTGCTAAATCTTGAGTGATTTTGAGGGCTGACTTTTGTTTTTCAGTTTATCATTTTAAAAATGGGTAGCCACAGATATGTAGGGGAAAGGACCATAGTTTTCCAAAACTAAGCTCTCTGAGCGATCATTAAACCTGATGCTACTGAAGTGAACAATAACATATGAGAGCAAATTAAACAACTAAAACACACCAAAGAAAGACAGTCTTCACAACTTCACAACATACAGTCCTTGCTATTTGCCTTCATAAAAAATGCCTTTTCATTTGCAGTTTGAAACTTGTAAACATATACTGTAAATGCTAGAAGTTGTGTAATATTGGAACATATGCATAGGCTATAATTTATTAACATAATTTACATTATTATATCTTTCATCATTCTAATGCAGAACATGCACTTTCTAGAGCCTTTTACATTAAATAATCCGGAATATGAAGCATTTGCCATGTTTTGCCATATTTTCAGTGCAAGTTGATCACTGTTTTTTCAGCCAATTTGTTTTTCTGAAGCAATATCAGCTAAATAAAAGATCTTATATAATTCTTACTTGCTTTGTCTTTATTATTAAATTAATTGCATGTAGCAAAATGTTTGGGCCTTTATGGTATTTCAAATGGAATTAGTATACTGGATTATCAGAAAATATTCTTGTTGATAGGTAGGCCAACAATACATTACAAATCTTTAATGAATTATTTTTAATACATTCTTTCATCTTTATGAGTCAACTGGATATATACAATAGCATTAACAATTTTTTTCACCTTTTTGTACACAGTGGATTTTCTTACACATGAAACAACAGGGAAATTACTGAGACCATGAATAAAACATTTTCACTTTGTTTTTAGTTTGCCTTAGCTAGAATGAGGAATTTTGTGCACTGTGCTATTATGATTTCCTTGTCACATTGATGAATTATAAATGTTACTTTGCTTAAACTGTCAACTATTTTTAACAGCTTACAGATTTTTTACAACTATTTGGATATAAAATGCCACATGAGGAACATTTCCTTGTTCCTGACAAATACCATACGTGCCACAGATGTGATCTACTGTTTATGGAAAACATCTTTTATGTACATTTACATTTTATCATTTAGCAGATGCTTTTATCCGAAGTGACTTACAAATGAAGACAATAGAAGCAATCAAACCAACAAAAGTGCAACAATATGTAAGTGATGTGACAGATCCCGTATGGTCTAACGGAGCACACGTAGCAAGTTTTTTCTTTTTTAAAAATAAATATAAAATCCAAAAAATAAAGCATAGATATAATAGAAATCAAACAGAGAGCTGGTGTTAGAGTGTCAAGTTGTTATTGATCCATGCTCCCATGATTCAATGATTGAACTGCAAGTCTGTTTAACATTTGTCCATGCCAAGAACCGCACACATGGACACGATGTGCCCCTCTGATCAATATGTAAAGAACATGAGCATATGGTGTGACCAGTAGTGTCGCTAGGATTTCTGGGCCCACTACACTGATTTTTTTTGGGCCTCCTCAAAATCACGTTCAGGGGAGGTGGGGGGATTCCGACCCCCAAAGAACATTGTTCTGGGCCTCTCCCAGCGACACCCCTGGGTGTGACTATGAATGTGCTGATGGCTCACTGTATGATAAATCTTTCACAATATAGCATGTAGAATGTGTACAAACATAAATAATCAGTTACACAAAAATCAACATTTCCTTCCATTTAATAACATTAGACATTATTGATCAGATTACACTTTAGTTAAAAATATTGATTGTCAGTTTTAAGGATACCATCCTGGTTTTTAAAATACTTTAGCATTATATAACAAATATAAATATAACTTTAAATGGCATGCCTTTAAGGCTCAAATCAAACAATGAAAAAGAAAAAAACAATGACCACTGATCTTCACTAAAGTGCCTTGTGATTTCAAGTTTTTTAGTTCAGTAATAAGGCTCACATAGTTACACATGGCAGCATGCAACTGTTACATGCCCATTCTTTTTTTCTTTTTATTCTCCGTCAATTCCTGAAGCAGCTTCTCCTCCTTTAAGAAAACACACACACACAAAAAGAGAAATAATGATGAATTGTTAAAACTTTATGAATTCATATACAACCAAGTGTAATCAAAGAAATGCTTGAAACATCTTTAGTTTACTCACAGTGAGGTACCAGAAGGATGTGTGCTTGTTTTTCGCCCATCTAAACAGCTGACTAAAAGGTGCTAGAACATGGAGGTGCAGGTGGGGGACAGTGATATATGGAGGCACATGGAAACCTAGACTGAAATATAGGCATGTTCTCATTTAATAACTGCTTCATCCAAATAAATGCTTGATTAATATGACAGTAGTGTTGTCTTCAAACCTGATGTCTTCTAAATTTGTGACATCCTTGGCTTTCAGTACCTCTCTTCCCATATCTGCCATCTTCTTCACTGCTCAGGATAATAACATTTAGATTATTGAAAATCCCATTTAATCACTGTATGTAAATACTGTACCTTATTAAAATACTTGTTTTCGATTAAATCAATTAATTGAAACTTCAGTATGGTATTGCTTGTTAATTGTATTGTAATTATATTGTCTATTAATATCATCACGATAATCAATATATAATCAGTCTAATAATAAGCTAAATAAACCAGGGCTCAATACTTCTCAATACCTTCTGCTGGCTAGAAATACAAAAGCCGTTCACAAAACAGTAATACACAATTTAATAATCAAATGCACATCCAAAAAAGACATCATCTTACCAAGATTTATATCATCTGTTTGGAGCGACAAACAGCTATCGATATGTTTCTTTGGTATAACCAGGTAGTGATGAGGTGCACCTGGATCAATGTCCTGGAAACAAACAATGTCTTCATCCTGTAAATAAAAAACACATTACTTTTTTATTTACCTTGGCATTAACAGTATATGATAGGCTACTACTTATGTAAAAATCATTTATTATTATTGCATGTTACAGAAGGGGAAACATTATGAATTTGTTTTGTAATAGTTCAAAGTAACACACTTCATAAAGTAAATGACTTAATAATGTATAAGGACCCCACTGTATTTTTACAGGGGACACACTGGATGAGTAACATCACTTTAGCCAATGAGAAATGGCCAGGGTGAAATGATTAAATACGACGTCACCCTCCTGCGATCACAGCAGAAGTTATGACTCAAAGATATTTTTGAATAGGACAATTTCATGCCACTTGCCCATTTTGAGGACGTCAACAAATTGTTTTATTATGAATATCAAATGACTATATTTGCTTATTTTTCATATTTCATAATCATATACTATATTAGTTAACAGCATTTAGCTTTTTTCCCCCCTAAAGCTCTTCCTCCTTTCCAGTAAAAGCCGGCAACCGTGTTATTACAGAAAGAAGCGGAAAGTGAAAGGAAAGCTCTACTGCCGCTGTACTTTTTATGTCATTTGAATGAAAACCTCTAAATGACTCATTAAATAATGTCAGTATAGAAATAAATACATCGAGTACATAGTTTGTCCTCTATATAAAGCGCTTCGCGTATCACAGAACTGTTCTCGACGCTTAAGTCACGGAACCAATTCTGATTATATTTCCTTCCCAGTTCATCTCTCTTCCTTCAAGTTGGATGATGACTATAATGAACTCTTGACGAACTGTCAAATATAGGCTATAGGCCTAATATTATAATGTTACATTTAGAAAGAGGAGCGAATTTACTTACCCAATTCACCTTTGAAGTTAAGCTACCCAGACAACAAGAAACCAAGTTGATAAAGATCAACTTACTTCCGCCAGTATCTCAGTGGAAGGATCGTCTCTGTTCGCGATTTTACAGAAAATACATGTCTCTTCCCCGCAGTCGTCAGAAGAATCCTGCTTGTCATCAGAGGCACACTTTTCTCCAGCCATTCTGACAGAGATAGGGTTCAGGACAAATGAAACTGATCCCTCAAGCTCCCTTTGATTATGCCATATGTTCTTCCGTGTTAAAACTGTTTAACGTTAATTTATCGGAAAAACATATGAGCTCATTTATAACGCCCACAGTGCAGATTGCAAAACAGGCTTGCTTTCAGGTCGTGTCAGAATTACTAAAACAACTGACCAGCGTTTGTTTGTCCTAATAAATTATTCGTGTCTAGTCAATGACAGCGCTTATAATAACGCCGTGTTTGTCTTTGTTGTTGATGAAAATGATCAAATAATTAAACATTATATCAATTACTCAACTGTTTTATGACAAAGACCGCGCTCCAGGTTACAGTGGTAATAATAAAATATCAAAGCAAACATGTGTAAACTACCTCCCACTGTTGAGGCCGCTGACATTTTTTTTTACATTACGTCACTAGGGTCGGAGGTTTCATAGTTTTAAGTTTCAGCTTGTTATTGTTTCTCTTCAGTTATGGGCACTTTTAGCCAGGATGATTTTAACACGCTCAAGTTTATTTAATCCGCCCACTAACTGTTTATTGACGCGCAATATAAATATGTTCTGTTCACCTTAATTTTTCTCTTGATATATATGGCTCGAAATCTCATATCAGCAGTTTTGATGAATAGCTGTTTTTTTTTTTGTTTTTTTTTTAGCTATCAACATTTGTGAGATTTAGACAGTTGAAACAGTTTTGAGGTTGATTGATCTAATGAATATATCAGTGTTTTTGGATTTGTGGAGTATATTTTTAGTTTTAGTAAAATTATAGTTTTCATTTTAAAGAAAAAAAGATCAAATGATACCAGAACTGGCACAGAAGGGCCCAAGTGTTGTTACTAGTGTTATTATTTTTAAATTTAATAGTTATTGTAATTAGTGGGATTATTAATTATTTTATATTGTTGTTATTTAATACTAGCCTATTATTTTCATGAATTAGATATTTCAGGCACCTTTGATAAATTGTCAAAATGGGGGGTGGGGGTGTCTTACCTCAGGCAGGGGGACAACTTACCCAGTAAGGGCCATCTTACCCCTCTTTTAATATTTTACATTTTGTGCAATAACAACTAAATTAGCAAATGTTTCTATTTATTTCCTGTAATAACACATTGCCTGATACATCACCATCTGGCACATGCAACTTATATGTTACACTTTGAAAGTAAATCCACATGTGGCAGGCATCTTCCCCCATCTTATTTACCTTGTCATTATTCTAAAAAATAAAATAAATGAATATAATAACAATAAAAATAACAACAACAACAACAATAATAAATATTATTATTTTGGATTATAGTTTAAAACATATAATAACATAATTCTCTATTGGAATGTCTGGATCTGGGACAAGGGTAAAAAAAAAAAGTAATAATCTTCATAAGTGTTTTGAAAAGTAGCCAAAATAGATGATGAAGGCATGATAAAACATTTCAGAGACTGAATTTGACTTTCAAATGACACAAGAAAAAAAGATGAAAAGTTCCATATCATAAGATGAAGTAAAAGAATTGTGCCAGCAATCCCCTTTGTACTATTCATTGTAAATTTTGATTGCCATGTAACATAATTTTTCACAGGCTTGCACATCTTATATCACAATTTAACTGATTCCCAAGCTAAGCCTAAAATAACATTCAGGCCTACATTTCTTCAAAATGATCTTATTTTAATTATAAATATTTAGCAGTTAGTTAATTTTTGTTTTGGCAAAGAAAGGTGACAAGTTCCCTCACCTTGATATGCTGGATTAATTTCAATATATTGAAAGGCTCAATGAATATCAGACAGCAAACTTTAATATATCTTATAATTTGTGGCAGTGTTATGACAGTGTGAATCAGAAATTAAGCCATCTAACCATATTCTCCCACTATTACTGAATGAATAGGCCTATGTCTCGTGTAGGATGAAAATTCTTCATTTTAAAATTCTACTGCAATGCTGGCTTGCCTTTTTAGAGAACGGCCCGTTACTGCCCTCTGTTGGCTACAAATAGACAGAGATCAGATTTACTGAGGAATACTTTTAAGACCAATACTTGCATAGCTTGAAGCTTTCTGATGACGGAAAACAGCTCAAACACTAGATATAGCTCGTAAAATGACAAGCCTTCTGCGGCAAATCATGTTAACGTTATAAAATAGCAATATGTGATGTTTAGTTTGTGGTAGGCCTAATGTAGGCTATTTCTATGGCACACAATAGTCAGATTAAAATATGATAAAAATGCGTTGTTTAAAAGAACGGTAATACAGTGGTTTAAATCCTATTATGTGAGGGGCTAAGCCATCTGGAACATGTTTCAACGGTAAATTCATAAAGCGTCCCACTTTACCTGAATTCACCATTACCATACACAAATCAGTACGATTTATTAATATATTTCAGAATTTACCTAGATTTCCTTTTTCTTTTCTCCCATTTTATCGGTTGATGGATGTTCTGTATTATTCAACGAGCCCACACGTTTCTGTATGTAGTTGCATGGCTGATCAGGTTGTGCCCACTTTAGAATCTAGTCAAGACTTGAACACAAAAATCACACTTATAAACAAACAGCTGACATTTCAACGTCAACGAATTCAAAGAAATGAAAATTCTTTTATTAAACGCCAAAAGTCCCGCTGCAGCTCGCGTGGGCTAGATATCATGTGAAGCCCCCGCGTGCTTACGGGACGTCCGTATCTCACGCGCGCTGCAGGTGCGTGGATGAACGCTCCGCCCCTGTCAATGCAAAAGATTGAAGAAAAGTCGCGGTCGAAAGCTGAACTACGTTACTGACACATTTCAAAACTCGAAAGCTCTGAAAGAGGGCAGCACGCGCTCCTGTACTTTCTGCAGTAGGCATATGTCTTTTCAATTCAGACTTCCCTGCATTTTTAGTTGTTTAACTGCTAGCTTTAACCATATTGATTTTAATATTTAATTTAGTAGTGCCAAATTTAAAAAAAGCTGAATTATATACGATTTTGTTTTCAGATGTGTTCAGATGAAGAGCGCTCGATGGCGGGGGGCTCCGGTAACGGAAAGTTGCGTCAGTGGCTGATAGAGCAGGTGGACACCGGAAAATACCCTGGACTCGTGTGGGAGAACGAGGAGAAGAGTATCTTTCGGATTCCGTGGAAGCACGCGGGCAAACAGGACTACAACAGGGAGGAGGATGCTGCGCTCTTCAAGGTACAGTCAGGATGAACGTTGAGGACACATGACACAGACACATGTAGCGTCAGTAAAGCATTATTTCTCTCATGTGATCTTAATAATATTGCATACAATGCATGTACGTGATCGTTCATTTGTGTTATTAAAAATACATTCAAATTCAATTCGTAACGTTGTAGAATTCAAATTGTTTTTTATATTTCTGTGGTGGTGCCTAAAAAATGTCTACTGCTTGGAGTTAAAATCTCACAACAAGGCTTAAATCATTAAATAGTGCAGTGTTTGCATAATCACTTTTTATGAGAAAGCACGTTTTTTTTCTTCAGGTCAAACGTCTTATTCAGGATTCAAAAATTCAATTTTTGTTAAAAACATTACCTTGCTAAGATATGTATGAAAACCTTTTTTTGAAAGCAATAATTAAGTACTAAGGAATGACAATGGTCGCACCACTCCACATCTATAAATCAAAAATTCTTTGAAAAATGTATGAAACCAACATGAAACCAAGGTTACTTTTCTAGAAACTTGCCACGTGTAAGATTTCTTGAAAAGAAAATCTCCTTTTTAAGGACATCCTAGTATAACATTAACCCATATGTTGGGTTTCCTGCAGGCTTGGGCCCTATTCAAAGGCAAGCACCGGGAGGGTATTGACAAACCTGACCCACCAACTTGGAAAACACGTCTTCGATGTGCTCTTAACAAGAGCAATGACTTTGAGGAGCTTGTGGAGCGCAGTCAGCTTGACATATCAGATCCCTATAAAGTTTACAGGATTGTTCCGGAAGGATCCAAAAAAGGCAAGGGAGGAGAAAAACATCAAATGACATAAAGCAGTAGAACAGCTGTTTGCTGCCATTTGTCTATTAAATACTTTTTAGATGTGATGAAAACAAACAAACAAAAAATAATATTTAAATGTTGCAGGACCCAGATCTCTTGAAGATTCACAGTCCAATTCAAGCTCACCCAGTTTTCCAATACACCCACCTTATGCACCAGCACCATCTCAGGTTAGAATCAAACACCATCTTTGATTTGTGCGTTCCTATCTTTGCACTTCAGATCACCATATGTGCTTGTTATTACAGGTGTGCAACTATCTTTCTCCAGCAGACAGAGGATGGAGGGATTACTCATCCATATCTGAGATCTCTTACAGCCAGAGTGCCTACACTCCACGCTGGGAACCTGGTACTTTGTGTGTTTGAGAGAGAAAGTACAACTACTGCAAGTTCAGATAGCATGCAATTGCACTGACATATTTCTGTATGTGCAGGGTACCAGTTCAGTGGCTCTTTCTACAGTTGCAATGCATCTGATCCACAGCCATCACCCTTCACCCTGGACACCAGCATGAGATCTGCTGAGGCAGTGGCCCTCTCAGGTACATAATTATAAATACACAGAGACAGTGACAGGCTCAATACGGGCAGGTGGATTGATCTTTAAGTAGTAGAAACAGAACTCACAAATTAATTTAGGAATCATAACATTATGATGTACTGAATGAAAATTGGATATTTTGACTAAAGAGTGCTACTAAAGATTTAAAGTAACAGTTTAACAGAAGTAGCAACTGATCTATTCTTCCATATTTTGAATGAAGCAGATTGTCAAAAATGTAGAACAGGGACTTCTCAGGGGTTCTATCCATCAGTTGTTGACTGGAAGGAGGCAAAGCGCAAATTTGGATTGTAAGAAAGGGGTTTAAGACTAAACAGTTGGAAAAGTCCAGAATACATGGTGTAGAATACAAAGACAAGTTTGTCATTTTACCAGACGATTTATGGAATTTTGTGATCAAAAAAAAACAAAAAACATATGCATGAATGAATCATTCAATAAAATCAATAATATGCATTTAGAAAATAGATGAATTTTAATTTCATTCCGACTTTAACAGTGGTAGGAGGTGGTCACAAGAGGCAATCCATTGACTTCCATTCATATGCATGCAAATACGGGACACCGGAAATGCAAGCTCATTTGAATTCCGCTGCATCCCAAAATATAAGTCTGGTGAACTCTGACCTGTGAATTTATATCATGTGAAGACATGTGACCAATAGAAGAATGATACTTCATGGTGTATTAAATGTGCAGGATTGCAGAACAGTGGAGTAGACTGCATATTTTTTTACATTTTTGATATGTTGAATTATGATTTTTAAAAAGACGTATGCATGATTTAGTATGACATCATACTACAACCATTAAAGTGTCTGTATTGTGTATGTTCAAGTTTATTTGTTTACATGAGCCATGCACATTAATGAACATTACTGTAAATGTGCCAGAATTAGCCAAAATGCTATTTATCGTTTGTAGACCCTTGACAAAATGTTAAAAAGTCACCCTAAAAAAGCAAACAAAGCATCTTATATTAATACAAAAAGACTAGAGTGACTGCTGCTTTATTAAATTGTGTTTAAAAAGATATGAACCGATTGTTAGATGATGCCAGGTCATCTAAGTGTTTATTTCATTTGATCTTCTTCTCAAATAGATTACCGCTTACATGTGGTGGTGTTTTACCGGGAAACTCTGGTGCGAGAGGTAACAGTGAGTAGTCCAGAAGGCTGTCAGCTGGGGCCTAGCAGAGAGGGACAGGCCTACGCTTCACCTGGGGCCCCAGAGCTGATTGAACTCCCTCATGCCGAAGGGGCATCTCTGGAGCGTGGCGTTATACTCTGGATGGCCCCTGACGGGCTCTACGCCCGCCGCCGCTGCCCCTGCAGGGTGTACTGGGAAGGAGCTCACGCTCCACCTACCGACAAGCCCAACAAGCTGGAGAGAGAGCAGAACTGCAAACTGCTGGACACTCATCTGTTCATAACAGGTTAGGGCGTGGGAACATATTCACGTGTAAGGCATTTCAGATTAATTACACTAAGATTATGACAAATGATCTGATGTCATTCATTGGAAAACAAGCAGAAAATAATTAAATACACGAACAAGTTACTCAACGTTTTCAGTAAACGCTGACAGTCATTTATGGTAAATCTTTATAACTGTCTGTTAATTCTCTGTTTGTATACATCATAATTGCACATCTCCAAAATACACACATTTTACTGTAAACAAACACGTCAAAAAAACTTTTACAGTAAATAGTGTGTCTCATTATCTGTGGGTTGATATTTAGTAACAGTCACACAGTCAGTCATCTGTGAGTTACAACTCACTCACGCCCACCTTCTCTCATAGATTCACTGATTGTTGTGATTCTCACAGAACTTTCCAGCATATGATGAATTCAACTCAAATACCACAGAAATCACATGTGCCACATTAGACCTAAAGCTCATAGTATGGAAAGCAAATAGAGAATGAGAAAAAAATCTGTATTACAGAAAGACATCAGATCATATGCTTTACAAAAAAACACTTTGTAACGAGGATGTACATAAATATTCAAGATTCAGGATAATAGTTTAAGATTTGATCATTTTGAATGACCATCAATCTGAATAATCTGCCACATTTCATACAGACGTTCAACCGAAATTGATACTTTTATTCAGCAGTTTTATGCATTAAATTAACAAAGATATATTTAAGACATTTATAATATTGCAAATGTTTTCTATTTTAAATAAATACTGTTCTTTTGAAATACCTGTTCATTAAAGAGTCCTGGGGAAAAAAAAAAACATTAAAAAATGAAATGTATTGCTGAAGTTCTCACCTGTCACTGGATGTGATTAAAATGTGTCCTCCTCCATATCTTCTGTAGAGTTGCAGAGTTACGCCCTGCACGCTCGTCCTGCGCCATGTTCTCAAGTCCTGCTATTCTTTGAGGATGAGAGCACCGATGCTCAAAGACCAAGAAGGACTTTCACAGTGCAGGTACATTTCTTTGGTTCCTTATAATACCGATTAAGTTATGAACAAAACATAAATGATATTCATGTCATCTTAATTTGCTTTTGTCATCATGTCACAGGTTGAGCCACTGTTTGCTCGTCAGCTTCTTTTCCTCAGTCATCCCAGCAGCATGAACTACATCCGCAGCCATGAGCTTTCACACCTGCCCGCTGAACACGCCCTCTCCCCGACCCAAGACTACCACAGAGTCATCACGCATCTCCCTAACAGCGGCCCTCAAAATTGACCCTGGTGGCTTGTCACTTCGCGCTTAATCCTGGATCAACATCTTGTTTAACCCAGGGTTAAAGCAAGTTTTAATCCTGGGTTAAAGGGATAGTTCACAAAAAAAAAGAAAAAAAGATTCTGTCATCATTTATTCACCCTCATGTCGTTCCAAACCTGTATGACTTTCTTTCTTCCGTGGAACATAAAAGAAGGTGTTTTGAAGAACATTGAGAACCAAAAGACCCATTGACTTCTATTGTATTGACAAAAAAACTGCTTTTATACAGGTTTAGCAAGAAATGAGGGTGAGTAAATGAGAGAATTTTCATTTTCTTGCAATTTGGAAAGGAGGATAGCGCCATTTTTAACTCAAGGTTACAAAGCTTTGTTTATGAACAGATGATGGACAAGCAGTTATTGAAAGAGTTTACATGCTCAACAAGTGCCATACTTGTCCAATCAATGTGCAAACAAGAATGTTAACCCAGGGTTTAAACATGTACAGTGAAAAATCTCAAACTCAGGACAAAATATTAACCCAGGATGAAGTTTAAACAGGGTTTAAACAGGACTGTTAACCCTGGGTTAGCTGTAAAAATCGCCCAAGTCTTGTAAGCTAAAGTGTAAAAGGTAAATTTTGGAATTCTGTTGTGCACCTAGAGCCTTTTCGGGACACTAGAGCTGAGCAGAATCATACTTGGATAATCTAGAGTGATAACAGACAACATCAGATGCAAGACTGTTGTCATGTTTAATACTGAGAAAGACGTAAATGTGTCGTAAATGTGTCACAATGATGAATGATTGTATTATGTTGGCATACCGTCAAATGTGTGGGCTTTTTGCTGACATGACAAAAGAATGTAAAGTGTGAATATTAGCTGTGTTTGTTTTTATTGCAACATTTGTGTTTGAGCTGCATTCAGAATATAAAAGCTAAAGAATTTGATGTATATAGGCTACGCATTTAGAAAAAAAAATGATAACCTTTGTTTTCAAATTGCAGTTCTTTTTTAAACATTTTTGTGTATAATTCTGACTAAATGTTCTACTTTTTTATTCCACTACTTTTGCTCTTTTATGTTACTGAAATGCCTCAAAATTGATGCCAACTTTGGTTTTAATAAAAAAAGTTAAAAAATGGAGTGCATGTGCTCTGATTCCTTACCTGTACAGGGTAAAAATTAAACCTAAAATATTAAGCAGCACAACTGTTTTCAATGATGACAACGATAAGAAATTTCTTCATCACCAAATCAACATATTAAAATGATTTCTGAAAGATCATGTGACACAGAACTGGAGCAATAGCTGCTGAAAATTCAGCTTTACCATCTCAAGAATAAATTATGTTTTAAAAATCTATTCAAATAGAAAACGGCTATACTAAATTGCAATAATAAGACCTTCATTTGTCTTCAGAACACAAAAATGACGAAATCTGAGAGCTTTCTGACCCTCCATAGACAGCAAGGGTCCTGCCACGATCAAGGCCCAGAAAGATAGTAAGGACATCGTTAAAATACTCCATGTGACATCAGTGGTTTATCCGTAATTTTATTACGCTACGAGAATACTTTTTGAGTGCAAAGAAAACAAAATGGAGGGTCAGAAAGCTCTCGGGTTTCATAAAAAATATCTAAATTTGTGTTCTGAAGATGAACAAAGGTCTTACAGTTTTGGAACGACATGAGGGTGAGTAATTAATGACAGAATTTTCATTTTTGGGTGAACTATCCCTTTAAAGTTTTTACTATATTTTGGGTCAAATAAATGCAGCCTTGGTGAAAAAAAAAAAACTTACCGACCCTAAACTTTTGAACAATATTGAATCTCAAAATTATAGCAGTGTTTTTCTCTTTTCCACTAATTTTGCTTTTAAGTTCACTTCTACTAGAGAGGATTCTTTCTAAACAGAATTGGACGTAATTTGCCTGAGCCTCTCTATTGCTGGTGGGCTGACTGTGGTTAACTAAGCTAAGCCTTTGTAAAACACAGGAGGGGAATACTCTTAGCCCCCACTACAAACACTGGAATCCCCATGAACGTGTGTGGATCTGGTGGGACGTCAAGCCCTCGTTTACGTTGAGCGGAAGCAATATGTTATCTGCAGAGAATATAGACAGGGTGTGTAAGCGAATGACAGCACACACACAGGATGGTGTTTGTGGTTTGGAGACAGGATGGTGCGGGCAGTCTCAACTTGATGACATCACAGAGGAAGAGGCAGACTGACAGAAGTATTTTTTATTCTTCCTTCTCAATGAAAACAGCCATAATGCCTCATTGCCTGTTGTTTTGTTGCCCTTAAAGCTATAATGAACAATGTTGTGTTCTACGTGAACTTCTGATTGGCCTAATTCCGATGTAAAGTAACTAATTAGGTCAAAAAGTCTTGAAACTATGCTACAGGGTGAGACTGTCATCTTTGGGATGCATGGGACATCCTTAGAAACTTTCGAGATGTTTTACATAAACAAAAATTCTTCGAGTTTTCCACTGTTTATGGGCTTACTGCTCTCAATTACACATAAACATGTTTTGGATCATTTTCCGCTGCCTACAGAGCGGAAAGGTGCAATCATTAAAAACTTCCCTTAAGCTGTACAGCCTGAGATCAGTACACCCACTCTTTCACCTGGTGCCGCATGCGGCTTTGATGCTGTTCTGTCAAATTGCTTCCCTTAAATGAGTGGGTGTTAAGCGATCTAAATTTAGAAGAATAGAAATCAACAAAAAATACTGTTGGGAAAAAGCTATGTTCGAATCACCTCGGCAAATTTTCAGGTTCACACAAATAACAGAATGACTTATGATGAGACAAAGGTAAAAACAAATATTCAGATCATTGTGGAGCGTTTCTGGTGGCATGTTGGCAGCCTGCGATCTTGTTTTCTAGTCAGTTTTATCTTAAACTCCTAAACCACAGGCCAGTGCTTGGTTACCCAGCATTTAATAGCAGTTTACAGTAAAGGACACCTCCCAATACTGAACACTTCCTCCTGGGACAGGTAAAATTACCCCCGCATTGCCAAGGAGGGGCAGGGTGTGTATCTTTCCGTCTGACACTAGTCAGGGTGTGTGCATGAATCGCTGATCGTGTGGTCATAATAGACTTCAACAAAACGACTCTCTTAATAAAAATGAGAACAAGAGTCATTTCAGAACTCAACAGTTTCATCTACCAAGAGCAAAACTCTAGTCAATTCTATCTCCCTCACACACACAAATACACAAACCTGGCAATTACTCTAGCAACTGTCTTGCACGTTAATGTTTGCAGAAAACCCACTCTGTGTAAGAGCACACAGATTTATTTTGGTCGTTGAGGTGGACAAAAAGGCAGTACAACAGACTGCTACATGCTCACAAAAACAAGTGTAATTCAGCAAGTAGAAAAGGCTATATTAGTGGCACTATATTGACTTTTAATGGTTCTTAATGTTTTTAAAACTGAAATGGTGTATTAGTGTTACAACGAAGAGGTACTGTTGAAATGTTGGGGTTTTGTGAAGTATTATCGTTTCACAGGCTGAAAAGAGGCAGGCTTGAAGCAGTTAAGCTGTAGCTTCATGCTACTCTTAAACTTATTCAGTAGGTCCTCCAAGAGCCTGAGAGAAAAGAGAGAGAGAGAAAAAAATGGGAAACTATTAAACAAACCAAACTTACCCTCAATAAGCAAAATCATCACTAAAGACATCTTGTACTTATTTGCAAGTTGAATAAATAATCAAGTTTGAGACACTATATTCAGATAAGCACTACTGTGCCAGGACACGCCACTCAATTCTGATTTTTTTAAAGCAAGGACACATTAAACTGACTAAAAGTGACAGTACGTTGTAACTGTTGAATTTCTATTCACCAGAAAATCTTGAAAAAATGTCATGGTTTCCACTAAAACATTAAGCAGCTCAATTGTTTTCAACAGTATTGATAATAATGAGAAATGTTTCTTGAGCATGAAATCAGTATATTAGAATGATTTCTGAAGGATCATGTGACACTGAAGACTGAAGTAATGGCTGCTAAAGATTCCGCTTTGCCATCACAGGAATAAATTACATTTATATTTAAAAATATATATTGATGGTAGTATTGACGGAAGTACAATAATAATATAAATGTATTTTGATTAAATAAATACAGTATTTAATGAGAATCCGAGACTTGTTTTAAAAACATGAAAAGAAAATACAGTACCAACCCCAAACTTTTGAATGGTAATGTGTGTTAAAATATGTATTTGCTTGAATCTATAAGTAAACATTTTTTAACCCGCAGTTATATCTGGTAATGTTACAACTTATATAACTCTGTAACAGTTATAAATTCATAAACACACTTTGGCTGGAAAATGATGGCATGCGATCCAAAACATTACTGATCGGTTTACAATCTTCACCCCATTTAGATGGATGTTTCCAAATCTGTTACAAGTCATTTGCAATTTCGCATCTTAGCACAGGCCACTTTCAGTGCAAGTCAGTCACTACGGAGAAAGCCATGCTTGCCTGCTAGTTCTAACAGTTTCATACTTTGAAGTGATTTATATGATCAGGACTTGCTCAGCTATTTATAATTTACACCCTCAAAGTGGTCAAACACTTGGCAATTTATCAGCAGCATGTGAGAAAAATTTAAATACCAAGATGTTCCCATCATCTAAAAGAAGAGTAAACCAAACACTTGGATGTCACGTCATGCATGACATTTGAGCTCAGCTCTAATTATCATCATCTCTGATGACTAACATTTGTTTAAAAGACAGTGTTAAATATAACGTTCAGCATGTATTTGACTGAAAATTCCAAATGTTACTGTGATAACTTACTTCTTGTCAGCTCCACTCTGTAGCTGTGGTAAAGCTTCCAATGCCTGCTTAAAACTAGTGCTGAGACACATGTGAGACATCATCACACACCCACCCACATCATACTAACACTTTTTGGTTTTAATGGTATTAAGACATCTGTGTCGAACGTGTTTATATCTTACCGACTCTCTGATGTGAGGTACGGCTCTATGGCGTCTCGCAGCGCACAGATTTCCAAACGTGCCTAACGAGAGAAATATTAATGGTGGTGAAAAATGAAGATGTGGGTTTCAAAACCTTAAGATCAAATCCTAACTGTCCTGATAAGTGTATATGAGGGAGGGGTGACTTGTACCTGTAGTGCACCGTTTTTACTAAAGGAGGACACACATTGCATCAGACGGCTCATTTCTTCAGCTACAGCCTCAATGATCTTTGATAAAACACGAGGAACCACCTCCTTGGAAACCGTGAAAACCTGAAAGAGCAAAAAAACAGAGATTCTTGGAGACTCTTTCTATTAACTTCACCAATACGGCTGGTGAAAATTCAGCTTTGCAATTACAGGAATAAATTACATTTTAAAATACATTAAAATGCAATAATATTTCACAATATTCCTGTTTTTTTTCTGAAACAATAAACAAATAAATACAGCTTTGGTCATCTTAAGAAACGTTCATTAAAAATTGTACCAACCCCCCCAAATAGTAGTGTATATTTACAGTTGACTGTGCATTGGCTTCTCGCTTTGAATTCTGGGATTGTCTTATCCACAAAGCCAACATGTGATGCTGTCTTAGAACTTGGCCAAAACAAGGTACCTTATAATGAAACCCACTGTTGTTGCCTAGTTTTTAGAATTGAATGTGTACCTATAAAGCTTTTAAATGCCGTCTATGTAAGTAGCTCACAAGGTTTTGAAACAGAAAAGGTGGCATTCTTAAGGTGTAAGATAACAGGGTATCTTTTAAAGCAGAGATAAGCGATTTGTCGACTGAAGGTTTGAGCATCTCACCTCAGCATGAACAGAGATAATGTTGACCAAAGCCTCCTTCAAGTAACTCCTCACACCTGAATCAGAAAGAGAGAATGGGAATAAGAAAAGGTAGATCAATGAGTCATGTTCTTGCTTTTTAGGGTTCAAGAAAGTTTAAACAGGGGGTAAGGAACCATTTGAAACATAGAAGATGAGAGGAAAGTCTTATCAGCTTCTCTTCAGAAGTGTGACATGGTTTTGCCTAGTTGTCAAAAATTTGATTAAGTCTAACATGTTGTGTGTAAATTTCCTCCTCCATACTGAGGTCAAGCAAAATAATCCCCTTTAACATATTTCAAATTTTGTTTAGTTTATTTACTTTCTTTGCACTGTTAAAGTAATCATTTCTTGGTTCTCTATGTGTGACATCCACATTTATAAATCACTCTAGTAATTAAACAGCATGCAATGCTTAATAATATAAATCACATGATTTTTAAGGAGCTATTAAAAGAACCAAATTTTACATTTTACCATTACAAAAAGTATTTGCTCTGTAAGACAGTTATAATTATTATTTCAAAGAGATTATTTCACTACAGTTCAAAAGTTTGGTGTGGGTAAGATTCTTTTACTATTTTGGAGAGGTCTCTTATGCGCACCCAGGTTCATTTATTTGATACAGAAAAACATTCATATTGTGAAATATGATTACAATTTAAAGCACCTGTTCTATTTTAATATACTTTAAAGTGTAATTTATTCCTGTGATGGAAAAGCTGAATTTTCAGCAACATTACTCCAGTCTTCAGTATCACATGATCCTTTAGAAATCATTCTAATATACTGATTTGGTGCTCAAGAAACATTTCTTTTATGAAATTGCTATGAACAGCATTTATATATTTGAAACAAAACTTTTACAACATGTCTCACTGTTATTTTTGATTAATATAATGCATCCCCACTGAAAAAAAGTATTTAAAAAAATATGTTTGTCTATTTTAGAGCTAAAGAAAATGATTTTTCAAACTGATTGGGAGCTAAATCAGAGCAGTGGTGAAGTGTAGTGGGTTGGTTTTACACAGTTCAGCAAGTTCTTCTTATAATGTCTCAGAAGCAGGAAAAGTTTTTGTAAGTTCACAAATGATTCACATAACCAATAGCATTTAGTCAAGTATGCACCAACAGCCAATCATACTAACATACACACACACACACACACACACAACCATGACTGAAACTGATATAAAAGCAATGATGGCAGACTGAAACTGCAGAATCAAGACTAGTAAAAGAGTTTGTGGAACTTTCTCTATCAGTACTATCTCCATGGTGATGGTGTTTCAAACAGACAAAGTCTTCTAGAAACGTCCACAGAGTGTTGTCAGCATGCAGGTCACATGATTGAGGTGTGTGTTACCTGTAGGTGGCAGGCAGTCCTTCCAGTCAAAGTATCCTGCATAGATGCCAGGTTCCAGAGAGCCGACGATAGGATCAGATTTTTTCTCGACATATGTCTCAAACAGATAATCATCCAGCTGTCTCAACGCCTCTATGCTGACCTGAAGAACAAGAGCATGCATTCATTCAGTTTAATCACAAACCACTGATCATACAAGATTCTCTCCTGTAACACAGAAGTGCATGTGACCTTAAGAAACCATTAACATCACACACAATCACCGCTCATCACACACTTTGTTGCAGAATGAGTAGAGACCACTCATGCATGTCCATCATTCTGATGTGTGTTGAACTTTAGGGAAGTCCTAAAAAACCAGAATGGAAAGCACCATCTCAAAAGGGGACAAAATCTCTTGGAACTCAGTAAAGAACCTGAGATGGACATCTGTCCTGACAGATGAGTGTCAATCTTCTCTGAGAAGTAGTCCAAATGTTGTTGCATATTTTGAACTAGACTTTGACATATTTTGAAGAAAATGAAAACGCCTTGTCCATTCGAAACACCTGCAGTTTATGCATGGATGCAAGATTGTTGTTATTTGGTGTTCTGAGTGTTCTGTTGTGTTGCTATGCAGTTCCTGTTTTTGCACAAACAACCCCACTTCCTGATTCCTGAATTTTGCTCATTTTAAAGGTCCACCTGACAGAAAATGATCTATAGTCCAAACCATTCATAAATAACTTCTTAAGCTGATTTAAGGCCTCTTATGTGTATGCTGCAAAAAATTACATAAGTAGTATATACAAAGTATTTTTGTCTTATTTTCCAGTACAAACATATTTAATACAATCACTTAAGAAGCAAAATGACATAAGATAACAAGCCTTGTTTTCTGAAAAATGTATCAAAATTAAGTAACTTTACACTTAAAACATGAAAAAAGTCTGCCAATAGGGTTAGAAAAAGAAACTTTATTTTATTTTAAAGTTTATTTTTCTTACCCCATTTGCAGATATTTTGCAGATTTTTTCCCTTGTTTAATGAAAAAAAGTCACTTGATTTGAAATATTTTTCAGAAAAACAAGATGTAATATCTTAAGTAATCTTGTATCTAAATGTATTCAGTAAATGTATAAATGTATGACGTAAATGTATGTTGAGTTAAGATATATGCACTGGACAACAAGACAAAATACTGTTGAAAAAAATCATTTTCGCAGTTTGGCACAAATATAATGAAATTTAATACTAAATTCTAAAGCTGTGGGTTAAAATTCAGCGATTAAATCAGGGCCGGTTCTCTGAGCTGCTGGTTTGTAGTAGGTAGATCAACCGAGGTGTCCAATTATATCAGGCAGATTCCTTTCTGAACTCTCATTGGTAGCTGCTGCTCTGCTTCACTACATATTTGCATAAAGTTAAGCTCTGCTAACAGTCACTGTCAGTGTAAACCTTATTTTAGAGTTTGTTCAAATCCTTTATCATAATTAACAATAGTGATGCAGCTCTAAATGACTTTGAAAATTACTTTAATTCACAATTAATAATCAATGCTTTTTCTTGTCTGTGCTAAGATAAATATGTCAGAATCACTTTATGATCATATAATAAACCTCTCCTGTGAGTTTTCAAGCTCTTACTCAGAGTTAAATCTCTCTGAAAAGAGCAACACAGAGTGTGTTCTCATTGCACTTCATTGATCTACACAAACCCTTTGAGCCCATCACACTGATTCACTATGATCTGCATCAAAACCATCTGCATTTACGGGAAAGGCCAACCATAACCTTTCGTGAGGGCTTCACCCTCTCCTCTGCACGGCGCAAAAGCCACTTAGGGTGAGTGTGTTGCAATGCCACTATGAAAAACCCTTGAGCTTCTCCTCAATCTAAGTGAGTCATTCTCACTTCAGTAATTGGAAACACATCTGTTATCACTTAGAAAAAAGAAAATGCCAACTGTGGACTGGAGTAAAAGGGAAGTGTGCACGTGTCTTTGTACCCTGATGATCTTCTCTGCAGTGGTGAAGCCGTTCTTCTCGAGGTGCTCAGCCAGATTGAGAAACGTGTGTCTCTCCAGATACTGACAGTTACTCAGGATGATGAGGAGACGTTGCTCCTACATGGGCCAGAACAAACACACACAGCAACGGTTACAATGAACATATATAGAGAGATTTTTGCATTAAGTTGTATTAGAGTGATTTCTGAAGGATCATGTGACACTTAAGACTGGAGCTTTGCCATCACAGGTTTAAATTATATTTTTCAAAAATATTATCAAATAGAAAACAAGTTATTTTAAATTGCATTAACATTTCATAATATGACTGTTTTTACTGTATTTATGAGCTAATAAATGGAGCCTTGGTGAGCATAAGAGACTTTTAAAAAAATACTACTAACCCCTAACTTGTACATATATATACACATGAACAAGAAATAGTCTGAGAGTGTGTGAAGCAATACTATTACAGATATGATTGGGTATGTTTGTGCCTTTACTTAACCATAAAGCAGTCTGTGAAGAAGAGAGAGAGTAAAATAGAGAAAACGAGATAGAGGGGAAACCTGCAGCTCTTCCACTGCAGGCTAGGGGAAACCCCATGTAAGCGGCTGCTGCATTGTGCTCTCTGAGGAGAAAGCTGCTGTTTTTCACAACACATGACTCTTGTGCGTGATGTTTGAATGTTTGCTGTGTTGCAGATGGAAACTGTGACAAAGGCATCCATAACGGAACACAGGATGTTTTCTCAGGAAAAGGTTCTTTAGAACTAATAAATAACACAAACAAAAAATAAAAATAAAAAATACAGTGGCCCCACAAGGCATTTGGGAAAGAAAAAAAACATTTTTTAATTATTATTTTTTTGCACTTTATGATTAAAGTGTTTTATGATTTTGCATTTATGATTAAACCAAATGCCATTTATTTGAAATATAGTGCAAATATTTTAACCAAAATGTCACATTTTAATAAGCAACATCATATGTATAGTTCAACATCTGCACAAAAAATATTTGAATACTTTCTGGTTGCCAAATGTTAGTGGAACATGTACATAGTTGATGTGATGAAGTACACCTGTGGCTGATCTACTAGGACACCTGTGCAAACATAAGGGAAGTGACTTCTTATGGACACTAAAAATCCCCCTTCATGACCAGTTAGTTGCAAAAATAATTGCTATCATATAAAGAACTGGCTTGAAAAAAACTGAAGTTTGTTCTTAGATGATGTCTGGCATTTTAATGTGTATTTATTTTGATATTTTGTATCTAAAGTAAAGTAATTAAGCCATTTTAAATCTAACTTAAGCATCAGGAAGGGACCAAATATGCTTTGGGGTTACTGTAAACTATTTGTGTGGTTTAAACTTTTACTCAAGCATTTGTGCACATACACACACACACACACACACACACAC